>VDFB02063456.1:0-17243 GCA_007258455.2 Sequoia sempervirens | reverse complement strand
AACTCCTTTCTTCTTACTGAGCCCTCCTTGTCATCGGCAAGACTCCCCACCATTGGCCAGAGGCTACGGCGAGCTCCCTTTGGTCAAACTGATGTTATGGCGAAAGCAAAATCTTCTGCCTGATGCTCCTCAGATTTGGCAAGAGTTATGGTGATACCCCCTTTTCGTGTCAATGTGACCTCGCCTCTTCGGCCAGACATTATGTCAAAGGTTTTATCCTTTGCTGAATGCAACTCCCTTCGGCGAGATGCATGCCAATCGACCAGACCTCCTGCCGAAGGAAAAATTATCGCTGACCTTAGACCTTTGGTGGGACCCTTCCCTGTCGGCAAGACTCCTGGTGACTCACTTCTGTGTCGTCGAGGTTTTGACACTTCCGCCAGACATCATGCCAAAGGTGAATCACTCTCGCCAATATATGCTTGTCTGCATTAGTCGGTGAGAGACCAGAAATTCACCAAGACTCTACGGCAAGGTCAAATCCTCATGCTGATATGTGTTCTCTCTGTCATCGGGGAGATGTCCTATAGAAATACCATGTCTCAATGAAAGCTTTACAAGTTCACCCTTTTGTCACTGTGACCTATAGATTATCTCACCGAAGACCACCGATAGAATCCCCTTTTGATGCCTCATCGGTGAGACATCACGGGTTTGCCGAGACATCACACCGAAGAAAAGATTTCTCCCCGATGTGGAATTTTTTACCACCAGTCGGCAAGACCTGAAGATTTTGCCAAGACCATATGCTGAAGAAGATGACTCTCGCTGAAGTGTTTGCTCATTGTGCGATAGTCGATGAGACTTTATGAATTTGCCAAGAATTCTTGGCGAAGAGAAAACCCTTTGCCGATGTATGGATCCTTCTGCCGCCAGTCGGTGACACACAAAGATCTCATCAAGACCTTTCCCCAAAAGAAAATTCTATGCTGATGGGAAACTCCTAGTCGCTAGGACTCTGAATGATGTGTTGCCGATAGGCAACTGCATGTGAACTCTAGTCGCTGTGACATCCTTGAGGTCTTGCCGACAGGCAATAGAGACGCATACTTAGAAAAATGCATTATAAGTTAGGGAGACTTTGATGATCTCATGGCGATATGACCTGTAATGTGGAGTATCCGGACTTGATGGAATCTAGAGTGCAATAGGGCCAGATATGGGGAAAATATGCTCATGGTGGGACTTTTCTGGAAACTTTGCGAGTATGGACAATATGTAATATCATCAAAATTGTGCAGTTCTAACACCTCCTTTGGATCCTTAGCAGATAAAGCCAAGCCACCAGTCGGTGAGAGGTTAGGAAATTCTTGCCAACTTTTGCCTTAGCTGATTTTTCATGACCAATTGGATTGAGGAATACTCTCCAATTGAGCTCCCCTGAGAAATATCATCATGTGTGTGTTTTGATCCTACAAAACAAAGGCTTCCATTAGTCCCCAATGGATATAAAATATATCAAAACAAACTATCCTGTTGTTTATGATTATTTCATTGAATTTTCAGCAAGAAGAAAACCAACTCAAGTTGAGATAAAACCGAAATTAAATCAGATAGATCAAAAGTCAAAATTAGGAGAAAAACAAAAGAATTCCAAAGATCAAAACAGAAAACTAAAAAGGGAAAGAAGACAACAGACACAAAGGGGGGACCTATTTTGTTCCAGAACAAAATGGGGTGGTTATGCAAGGCATAACAGGCATCCAGTAAGACAACCTAATGCTCAAAAGTTTAATAGTTACTATTTTGCTTGCAATAAATTGGGTCATATGGCTGCTCAATGTAAAAGTAAAATGAAATCAAGTGATCCATCATTCTCTGGTTAGTGTTTCAATTGCAATAAGTTTGGTCATAAGTCAATTGAATGCAAAAATATGTCAAACAACTCTGTCAATAGAAGGAATGTTAAATGCTATACTATGGAAGATTTGGGCATATTGCTAACCAGTGCAAATCAAGAAGAAATCAATGGAATGACTAGTCTGGACAAGGAAATGTTGTGTGTTACAATTGCAACAAATGTGATCACATTGCAAGATTCTACAGAAACAAAAATATGGATAGAAGAGCTTCGGCATACAAAGGTAGAAATACATAGAAAGATGATAAAGGAAAAGGGAAAGTGACTATGGATGAAATAAGATATCAGATGAAGAAGACATGGGTAAGAAAGAGCGAGTCTGATGCATGAAATGGTTCGGTACCGAAATCCGATGCTGGTAATTCCTCTAGGTATTGATCTCAAGCCATTGGCCTAGGGGGAGTTTTTCAAGAAAATCCTTTTTCCCTCTGTCGGTAGTTGGAGCCGAAATGCAGAAAATTGTCAATAGTTGTATTAATGATTTATAGATGCATTGAAAAACACTCAAATATATTCAAGCAATCGAAGGTCCGCAGAAGAATTTTTCTCTCGTTGACTAAGAAAACAGGGTGTCTGGAACACCTAGGGAAAAATCATTTAATACAACAAAAGGTTAGGTGTGTGAGTTATAAAAAGCAAGTTGGATCCCTCATTTTCCACTTCATATCAAAGAAAAGAAGGAGAGCACTCTGCAACAAAATTTTGAAAGCGTGAAGACAATTCGGCGACGAAACCCTAATCCATCAGGTACTTCAGTTGTATTGAGAAATTTCTATTTAATTTGGTGTGCGGTTGAAGAAATTTTTTGGTAGAATCAAGACATGAGTATGAGAGGTAAAATGGAACAAATCAAAGGAATGATAAACCTAGATGAGTGTAGCAGTGAGAATATTAGAGCTATAAGAAAGATGTTGTCGCACGATGAATTGAAATCACTGAAAGAAGCAAAACACAAAAGCTTGGATATTTGGAGTGAATTCCCCTATTTCGAGAACACAAAAATCGTTAAGTTTATTCTGGATAGATTGAATGACAATATTCTAACTCTAGATAAACCCTACTATATCTCGCAAGAAGTGATTGGAACTGTAACTGGGTTATGCAAAGTTGGGGATGTATCGAGAAAGAAGTCAATCTAAAATAAAGAAGTCAAAACCCTAAATGGAGTAACTAGAGATCAAAGGGAATTAATAATCTCAACAATCAAAGATTCAGTGACAAGGTACATTGCACATGGAGTATCTTACAAAATATTTTTTTAGAAACAAAGAAGGTGCAACTTGGGTAGGTGTTGTTTACATTTCACACAAGATGATAATGGAAGAGCAGGATTTTGACCTTTGCGAATTCTTGAAAGATTAATTGATGGAGAACGTACAATTGACAAAGATGATAAATTACCCTTTCAGGTTTGGTAACTTGGTTATATGTCTTGTGATGTATTTTCTAAATTTCTTACCACTGAATAATGTAATATGGGAAGAGAGTGAACCGGTTTGCAAGCATATTTACATACATTCTAACAATTTGGCAAACTGTGATTAAGAATATGAAAGTTTCTTTAAGGGTTTGCTAGGAAAGTTTGGATCAATTGGTATTCCCCTTTCGGTAAGGGCACTTGAAGTTGATTCCTCCTCCGGTGAGATGGAGAGAAAGAAGAAAAGAGCAAAATAAATTGTTGTTTGCACTCCACCAGCATGCAAGACTCCAAGAGTTGAAGGGAAAGGAAAAAAATAGGTGATTGAAGATATACCAGATGAGGAATCTGATAAGGAAACTGAGGACATCCAAAGAAAAGAACTGGAAACAGCCGAACCAGAACAAGAAAATGCAATGAAAAAAGAAAGTGAAGAAGAAGGTGATTTAACCAAAGAAGAGATATTGCAGCTTATTCATGAGGAAGATGGAATGCAAAAAATCACAAACATATGGTCTATTAGACCTTCATATGATCAAGACATGATTTTAAACGTACTAAGTGCTCATCTTGTGCACAACCATATTAAATTAGAGAGTTTACAGAATATGTTTCCAGAAAAGATGATTGATTGCATCAAGGAAATCATGGACTCTAAGTCTCAGAACAAGGAAGAAGAAGTAATTCTACACCTGAAGAAGTAGTACAAATTATCACTTACCAAGCTAAAAAGGCACATGAGTCAGCTAAGGCAATGCATAAACACAACAAACAACATCTATAACTATTGTCTTCGATGGCCTCATGCAATCGACAAGTACAAAGAAAATTTGGAACAAATTGAAATAGAGTTGAATAGTATTGGACAAGATTTTAACATGTTTCAGGATCAAGATGGTGCAATTAAGAAAAGAATTCAAGAATTATAGACAGAGCATACAAATGTTCAAAACACTAGAAATAAGATTGTTGACACCTTTTGGAAGGTGAAGGACATAACATAATGCATACTGGAACAGTTGATTGAGATACTGAGGAAAGGGGAGATATTAGAAGAAGCTATCACCATTCTGGAATCCCTCACCAAGATTATCAATTGGACATTTGAAAACAACAGCATGATCATAATCATCGAGATTGCAGTAGAAGCATGGAAGAAGTTTCTCTTGGAGATGAAGGAAAAATACAAAATAATTTTCTAACACAAGTTGCGGCTGTATTTCTTCAAAATTTTGAACCAGTTTTTGAATAAGTAAGTTTTTGGTTTCACTCCAAAAGGGATTACTATAGGAAAATCTTCTTTTTCGGTTTGTCATTGATGTCAAAGGGGGAGAAAGAGCAGTGAAAAATGCCTTATCAAATTTAGGGGGAGTTGTGTTAGCTATGACTTTTTGAAGTTGTGAAGGATTGCAGTATATTGGTTTTGACACTTAGTCATTTTTCACTAAGTGTTGCCATCAATGCCAAAGGGGGAGATTGTTGGCATATGGCTTCTGGTGTTGTCATTGATGGCAACCCAGGTCATTGATCGAGTCTGAACTTCAGTATCTGTTCATACTAGGAGACAGAGTAAAGAATAGGGTATCCGATTGAAGTTGAATCTGTCAATCCATTTGCATTACCAGTTTATCAGTTTGGGTTTTGGATCTCAGGGAAGGTCGTTGGGTATATGGAATATCTTATTCTCAAGTTTTGTGTCATCGCATCAATTGGTGTATGACTTAGGAGATCCAATTGATTGATTTTATGTTTAACAGTGCTAGAAGGTCGACTAAGTGAATGTGGCATGTTGCAGATGTTCAAGGCAATTTTTTTTGAAGTATTTTTAGGTTTGAGGATTTTGTTTTGGGTCCTCACTATGTTGTGGCCAACTTTGCTTGATGTACAATGAAAATTATTTGAGATTTGAGCTGATAGTTTGAAATATTTTATGTTTTATTGAAGCCGACATATGGTTGATTAAATCTTTTGTTGTAGATATATATAAGTGATTGATTATATCATTTTGGAGCATGAACGAAGTGTGTTGATGTATGTTACGAAATTCAAAAGGATTGTAGTGCAATTCTGCATAGTTTCACTTGTGCATAAAAGGATTTGTAATGCAAATAAAAGTAGACAGAGCTGAAGAGCAAAATCAGATAAGCAGGTCAAGAATGTGACTAATGAGCTTAACCGAAACTGTAATTAGGCATGAGCAGATGCTATTCTCTTAGTTCAAATCTTCTAGATGTAATTCAATCATTTGTAAGACAGTGAGTCTTCTTTTTGTATCTAAGCAGTGAGCTCTAGGCAGTGTGCCTGAATGCATGTGCATTCCCCATTTGTTAAATACTTATATTTGAGTACTCAAATTGTGGATTGACCTCCACCATGGTTTTTCCCCTAACAGGGTTTCCACGTAAAAATCCTTGTGTTATGGTGTTGTGGATGATTGCTTTATGTGCTTGCATCTTTCTTTTGGTTTAATGTTGTAAGTGGTTTAAATATAAGATTAATAAAGTTAAATTTTACTGCACTGATTCACCCCCCCTCTTAGTGTTCCCTGATTCCAACATAAGGAATGAAGCCACATTCTTTCATCAATTTATTGATAACCATACAATTGAGGTGTATCCTCATGAATGTCTAAGGGATACTTTTAATTTTGCATTATTTACCATGTGAGATTCATGATTTCATTTCATATTGTTTTGTTTGTGTAGTATAATTTAGTTGTTTGGTAGACTAAATCAATATTGATCTTCCTAATTCTTTGTGAAATATGGTCTTATGACATTTGGTTCTATCTTCATAGATGTGTTGGTGATTCCTTTTTTTTTAATTTTATTTATTAATTCTACTTGTTAGAAGGTAATTATTGTAATTTTGATATTTACTAGTCTCTTTAATTAATGATTATTAATTATACTTTGATCAAAATCATTTATTATCTCTCTAAAATTTTATTTATAATATTTAAAAAGTAAAAGATATCTATTATTTATTTAAGAGAAAATATGCTATATGACAAATGATATTAAATGAAATATTTATAATTTTATTTCTTCTTATGTACAGTTCGAGAAAATAATAATTATAATCATCACATTCTTTAGTATTATTGATCCCACATTATTACATATGATGAAGATAATTTGATATGAAGTGGGTACACATTTTGGAATCATATTTCTCCCTATGTATAGCTCATGGAAATAATAATTATAATAATCACATTCTCTAGCATTTTTGGTCCCACATCGACATTATATATGATGGAGACAATTTGATGTGAAGTTGATATATATTTAGAAAACTATAAATTATATTGTAGGTTGTTGTGCACCTAATATTTTGATGTTATTAGTAAAAGCATGTTAACATGAACATATGTGAACATCATGATGTTACTATGGTGTTCTTCAAAATGGATGATTCTTGTTTATAGATAGAGAACTAGATTTTTGGCTACACTTTTTCTTATGAAATTATGTCCATTGTTCACATAAGATTTGGGAAATATAATAAATTTGTTATGTATTTGATTAGAAATAGGTGGTATTTTATTACTTTTGAACATTTTTCTAGGAGCTTATTTGATTTCATTTTTTATATATATTTGGCTTTATATTGGTTGATTTGTGTGACGTCAAATTAGAAAGGACATAAGACAATATACTTTGAATTATAAAGAAGTGGCCTAAAGAATATAATTTTAAGAGTCTTATAAATAAGGTTGGCTACATCAAAGATCTATAGGTAAATTTACAATTTGAATTTTAATCTAAAGTAATATAACAAAAACTGTATCATGATTCTAAATTTACCATGCAAGTTAAGTAAATATTTAACATAAAAATATCTGAAAATTAATTTTCTAAGACAAATTTATATTTTTAAATTGATATAAATTTTTATGTCATTTTTAGTATTAATTTAATATAAATAATGAACATTATGACTATTCTAATTATGTTGCTGAGTGTTTCTAGTTTAGATTGTGTGTATTTTTGCATTAATGTTTCAAATCACACTATGTGATCCATCATCAAGATAGAAGAGAGCATAAGGAGTAAATTTCACTTTGTGATCCATCATCAGGATAGAATACTCCTTATGCTCTCTTCTATCCTAATGATGGATCATAGAGTGTGATCCGAATCATTGATGCAAAAATACACACACAATCTAATCCAAAAACACTCAACAACATAACTAATGGATTGTAGAAATCTATTATCACTAATATTCTAATTATATTAAATAATCACTAAAAAATAATACTTATCATTACTAATAGTATTTATAAATAAATTAAACACTTGTTAATAAATATACAAACATAAGTAATCAAGACTATTGTCACTAATACAAATAAGGATAGATCAATAGATTACGATTCTATAGTAGTAATTACACGTAAAGACCATAAAACATCAATTTTTTTTTTCTATTTTAAAAAAAATTTACATAAATATTATACCTAGATGTTGTACATATTTTAATTTGAAACTTAATATTTTGATACTCAAAACATACAACTTAACCAAAATACTAATACACAATTTATCCATAAAAATATTTTTCAAACATATAATAATAAAAACTAACCATTACATAACATTTATTTATTTTATTAAATTAACACTATTTTATAATTAATGATTATTCTAATATTTCTCTAGGAAATTTGTTATTTGTCTTAAATTTGACTTCTTCATAAAGTTAAATACATGCTATAAATTAAAGGGGGTGAGCTATTTCAATAGTCTTAAGTGATTGATACTTTAAGTTTTGTGAAATTGATTATTTGATGTTTACAAGTTATTGGAAATATGATTGAAGACCGAGCCATGCGTTTCATGAAAGAGGTCGATATTAGTAGGCAATGTATGAGGAAACAATGCACGGAGACCACACCCACCCCACATGGTGAATCTGACCGCCCAACTCGGCATCTACATTGTCATATTCCAATGGACTACCGATAAAGCGGTCAAGATTGACAGGTGTGAGTCGATTGGATTTATATCTGTAAAGAGTTCACAATTTTCCACTTGGCAGAAGCGTCTTCATTGGATTCTGCATATGTCTTGCCATCAAATCCTCAAACAACTAACATGTTAAAGACTCCAAAATCGGCTGCCACTTGTTATGCAATATTATTTATTGTTGTTTTAATACTAGTTTAGTTATCTTATTGAGTAATATATCTAGATAACGTTGAGAGATATTTAAGAGAGGAGTTGAGAGATCATTAAATTACTTTTATAATTTTATCTAATTTTCTTGTCTTTCAATGGAATGATATACCCAGAAAAGGATCAAAAGGACTTCAACACCCCAATTCGAGAGAAGAGAGAATGGGCATTAACCATATTCCTGAGTCTATCACATAACGGAAGGCTTGATGCCATTGTAATTATGCAGTTACGTTTAGTTCTCTTATCCTATGATGACCAATACTTTTGTGTTTCGGGAAATGCCTCTTAAATTGTCATGAGTGGTAAAGGTGAACTCTGAACACGATTATCAGTAGGAAGGTTATGCACGTAGCCACGTTTTTTACTAAAAACTGAGTAGTACTGTGAATTCACAAATTCTTGTTCAATATCATAAAGAAATCAGGATACGGTTGCCCATACACCTTTTGGTGTACCATAGACATTTTCGAAGTAAAAGTATGGTGGACCTTGCTCAAGCTTTTTAAGCTTCCTCTGTCGACTCACGAGGTGACCTGGAGCTCCAAGTCCAACCAATCCTCTAATAGCATGGCGTTATAAACCAACTTTTGGAAGACGTGCTTCTTTTGAGCTTTATTTTCTAAAATGGTGTCTTGTGATGGGTTTGATAACAATCCTCGTCGAAGTCTAAGAGCTTTCTTTTATGACATTTGAGTCCACTACAAAGATAACCTTGAAGTTCAGATTACAAGCACTTTATCGCATATTTTGAAACATACATCAAACACAAATAAAATAAAAATAAATAAACACAAACGTCTTTCCTATGATCTAAGAATTCCTCAATATCATGTATATGAGTGAAGGAGCTAGGGTCCCAAAGGATGTTGCTCAATTCACTGTCGAATTGATAGATGGAGGCGGCATCTTTAATGGTCCAAGAGTGACCAGTGTTGGAGGTGATATGAAGCCTCCCAACCAAGGCTTAAATTTGACGGTCGACCCTGCCTATCAAGCAATTTTTTTGTGACGGTTATTTATTTGAAGTTTCCTTTCAAATATTAAATGTTATCTATTTTAAGAAAAATATATATAAGAATAATTACATTAAAATTTTGACAGTTTAACTAAAATTTTGCCTTTCAAGTGATACAGTCTTCCTAAAATTTTAATTATATTTTACAGCTAAAATGACTACTAAATACAGCCATACGGCCATCAAATTTAACCCCTGCTCCCAAGAGACAGGTCGAGGCACCGCTCAATTTCCGCAGTTTTGGGTAATAATTCTAAAACAGAAAATATACTCCCCTAGGGCAGAAACGTAGTGATTAGGGTTAGGAATTTATTTCCTCAGATTATGAAGGATTTGTGTTCGTTGATTTGAATCCAACGGAGTACAAACCATGAGTAATTGCCCCCATCAACCCAACATGAATATGCCTTGGCTTGATATAAAAGCCAACCGACCCCATTAAAATGGTACATGCTTGAAGCTATTGTGCGTGAGTATAAATCAATTTTTTTAAGAGAAAGGTCTGGCTACAGCTGGGCACCAAGGGCAACCCAGGCGGCTATCTCAAGGGTGTCTCCACTCCCCATAGGCCACGACTTGTAGAGGGGACAGGAGACCCTGCCTCTTGGGGCGGCGCCAAAGCCTGACGCGCCTCTCTCATGGGGTTCACCCAGAATCATTAACATCAAACCCTTAAAAAACAAATCAATATACACATTTTCTTTCCTTCCTACCATAGCACCGTATCTGTATGCTGGTATAGTCCATCTAATTAGCATGCATGAGCAAAGGGGACCATGAATAAGGTTTTTGAAATGCCTTGAGGGGACATTGCCTTGCAAATCTTCACAGAAGGGCAGACACTGTTAATAGGTAATATTATTTCTTGGAAGCACAAATAAAATAAAAATACTTTACCGCACAATCTTCTTTCCTTTTATCACCTGCTTCTTCGGCCTTCTTGTAAGCCAGCGCTGCATAGCTCGACCTGCTCTGCATCCCTATTACGATTCAAAGTTCACGTTTGACCAGTTTTTGCTGGAATAACCAGTGAGTTGTTCGTCGTGGCAAGATGAAGACCAAGCCTCAGATTCAGTACCATGCCCCAGCCATGTCAAAGAGTACGTTTTCATTTCGAGTTTTGATGTATACGCATAAAACACGAATGTAGTGGAATGCCTCTCGGCGTAATTAACTATTGTAATATTTAGTATACTTTAATGCTAACATTCAGCGGTTAAAGATAAACTATTTAGTCTATATTCATGCTTGTAAAGGGAGAGTTTTTTTTAATTTTCCCAATGGTAAGTCGAAAAATCATTTGTGAATAGTCATCAAAAAACTCTTTTTGAGCCAAAAAATCTAGCATCGAGATGATGTAAAAATTGTGTTGTTAAACACAAATTTTTGTCTCCTCTTGTAAAAGGTAAAAATTTAGTCTCTGAGTGTAAAATTAGGCATAAATGATTACTGTATCTTTTGATTAGCTATTGCCATTGAGTAATGCTTTTGTAAAAGTGAATCACTTTTCCATTTCATTGGAAATTATATCGCACTCAATTGTAAAGTGTCATTATTCATTTCTTTGAATTTGCTATATGCACTAAAACATATAACACATCAAAATTCAGGAGGGGATCAAAATCATAATCAAGAGGGGTCGTCTTGTGTAGGCCAGGACTTCCATTCATCAACATATACTTTATTAGGAACAACAGGAAAGGGCATACACTATACTGTAGACCATTGACAACATCTCTCCACTATCAACACCACTTCTAATCCTCATCTTAGTATATCATTATGAAAGTTCCAACTCTGCTGACAACAACAATACTTAATACTTCTTTGATTGACATTAGACAAGGCATGACATCCAACCACAAACTTCAACAGCAACAACATACATCAATGTTAGCCCAAACTGAATATTGTCAACAATGACAACCAATGCCAAGCAACAATCATTGCAACAATCTCACCAAGTATAGACATCAGAGACACCAAATGCCAATAGCCTCCCTTACTTCTCAAGTGTTGACAACAATGATAGCCACAAACAATTCACTAGGTACTGCCAACAATCTCACAAACATATGTGACAATCTCACCAAGTGTTGAAATCAATGACAACCAACAATTAGTGTTGACATTAATGACAACCACTACCAACAGAATGGGAAAAAAGCTAGATTGAGAAAGGGAAATTCAACCCACATAGGGTATTTTGATTTGGTTATTCCTTCTAGATGAAAATCAATGTCCTAGGCTTGAAGATAACATGTTTGGCCATAAATTATCGTAGATCCATATTTCAGAGTAGCATGAGTATGGTTTGGGTCAATAACAGTGCATGAGACATAACCCCTACTAAGGCCCCTAAATGGTTTCTCTACAGTCTGAGATGACATCAATAATTTAATTAGGTAACTAAAAACATATCACCTTACCTTCTAAACATTTATTACATGACTTTGTTATTTTCTAGTGTTGAAGACAAGAAACATCTCTTACAACACCATTTTGGGTATGAGTTGGATTGTTGGTATGTAATCTTGTAGATTGGGAGACTATAGAGAACATATTCATCATATTATTGATCACGAGACCATGAGTTTATCTCTAACATTATTTGGTTCAAAGGCACCACGTTATCTAGCTTTTTTCATGTTTTTGGGTTTGATTTTCAAAGTAGGGTGGGCTTCAAACTCAATTGATAAGGATGACTCCAATTTGAGAAAGATCTCTAGCACAAGTAAGGTCACACCAAGAAATAAAAGATTTCCCACATATGAAACAAAAGACATGTTAGGGTTTGCAAAGAAAGCCTTCTTCAAATCCTATAATTAATTAGGAGGTCCATGTAAATTGAGGATCAACTTGGGGAAAAAATGTAACCTAGTTTCTATAAGGATAATATTCCATTGAAATGAAACACAAATAAAATGAAAAACTAGTGACCAAGGCAAACAAATCACTTGATTTAAAAGAAGGTGAGAAAATAGATCTACATTACTAACAACTAGACAATAATATACCACCTATTGAGGCGTATCCTCAAGAATGTCTAATGGATACTTTTAATTTTGCATTATTTACCATGTTAGATTCATGATTTCATTTCATATTGTTAAATTTGTTTGTGTGGTATAATTTAGTTGCTTGGTGGATTAAACCAATATTGATCTTCCTAATTCTCTATGAAATATGGTCTTATGACATTTAGATTTGTCTTCATAGATGTGTTGGCAATTCCTTTTTTTTTAATTTATTTATTAATTATACTTGTTAAAAGGTAATTATAGCAATTTTGATATTTACTAGTCTCTTTAATTAATTATCATTAACTATACTTATCAATCGATCAAGATCACTTATTATCTCTCTAAAATTTTATTTATAATATTTAAAAAGTAAAAGATATCTATTATTTATTTAAGAGAAAGTATGTTACATGTCAAATGATATTAAATGAAATATTAGGAATATTATTTCCATATGTATAGTTCAAGAAAATAATAATTATAATCATCATATTCTCTAATATTTTTGGTCCCACACTAATATTATTATTTATGATGGAGATAATTTGATGTGAAGTGAGTACATAATTTGGAATCATATTTCTCCCTATGTATAGCTCAAGGAAATAATAATTATAATCATCACATTCTCTAGGAGTTTTGGTCCCACATTGACATTACATATGATGGAGACAATTTGATGTGAAGTTGGTGCATATTTAGAAAACTATAATTTTTTTATTGAATAAAGGTGATTTTTTTTAATTAAAAAATGCTAGAAGAAAAATTACAATTTAAATAAATAGTAGTTTGACAAAGGGACTGCAGAAAGGAGGACAACAACAATGAACAACATCACCATACACATCTATGAAGGCTATTTAGAAATATAAAGGTGAATTACAATGAAAGGAATATAGAAAACTATAAATTATATTGTAGGTTGTTATGTACCTAGTATTTTGATGTTGTTAGTAAAAACATGTTAATATGAACATATGTGACCATCATGATGTACTATAGTGTTCTTCAAAATGGATGATTCTTGTTTATGGATAAAGTACTAGATTTTTGGCTACACTCTTTCTTATGAAATTATGTCTATTGTGCACATAAACTTTGGAAAATATAATAACTTTGTTATGTGTTTGATTAGAAATAGGTGGTACTTTATTACTATTAAACATTTTTCTAGGAACTTATTTGATTTGATTTTTAATTATTTTTTGTTGTTTTATATTGACTGATTTGTGAATGACGTCAAATTAGAAAGGACGTAAGACAATACACTTTGAATACTAAAGAAGTGGCCTAAAGATTATAATTTTAAGAGCATTATAAATAAGGTTGGATACATCAAAGATCTATAGGTAAAATTTATATTTTGAATTTCAATCTAAAGTATTTAAATGAACTATGATTCTAAATTTACCATGCAAGGTAAGGAAATATTTAACATAAAAAAAAAAGTATTTTGAAAATTGTTTTTCTAAGAAAATTTTAAAATTTTAAATTGATATTAATGTTTGTCATTTTCAATATTATTTTAATATAAATAATTTAACATTATGACTATTCTAATTATATTAAATGATCACTAAAAAATAGTATTTATCATTACTAATAGTATTTGTAAATAAATTACACTTATTAATAAATATGCAAGCATAAGTAATAAAGACTATTGTTGGCTAATACAAATAAGGATAGCTTAATAGATTACAATTCTATAGTAGTAATTACACTTGAGACCATAAAACATCCATTTCTTTTCTTTTTTCTATTTATTTATTTTTTAACAAAAATATTATAAATATTGTACATATTTTTTTATTATTATGATGGAAGGCATATCCTATTTGAAGTGTGTTGAGCTGAATTAACATATCTATGACATAGACTAGTCGATGGAGGATGGAAGATGATTGTTTTCATCTGGACCGTTGAATCTTTGCTGACTTCCATTTTTGTTTGCTCCTATGCTCGTCATCTCCACCCCTGCTGCTACTACTTGTGGCTTGGTCACTGTGCAAGGCTCGACATTCTCATCCACAATGACATGGTTTCCACCAATTTTCTGCCTATCAGCAAGTTTGAGGATCTGATAATGCATGAAGTAAAGCCATGGGATTCTGATGTGGCCAAGTTCTACGATGGTCTTGTAAAGTCTCACATAGAGCTTGACAAAGAGATGGACGCCATGGATGCCAAAGATGCTCAATAAATAGCTTGTTGTCGCTTTGCATTAGATAGTTTTCTCATGCATTTTCGTTCTAGTTTGTGTTTTTAGTTGGTTTGAGGGGATCACCTATAACCCCCTTAGTTTTTGTAGGGCGATGTGAATTTTTAGCTCTAATTCTTGATAATCGCAACATTGGGGGTTTTGTTGGTTCTGAATTTATCCGGCATGTTCTACTCATATAACCAGAGTCGCGAGGAAGAACTTGCCAATGAAAATAACGTTCTGTCCTATTCGTGTCTTACCCGTGCCTTTTTCCGGAAATTTCATGGAGGATTATAATTATTGCCTGATTAAAACAATTGTAGGTGGCTGTTGAATGCTTAATTGACAAAGAGATGGCTGCTTCCAATGCGTTACGTTACCACCCGTAATCTTCATTGTAGGGTTATCTACATCCTAGCGTTACCATGAAAATGAGGACGCATCTTTTCATGAAAAATCTAAAAGGTGAAGGAGAGAAATCTCAATGAATGTAAAAATGATAAAATTCATTTAATGATAATTCTGAAATTGAAAGTGTATAGGTTACGTGGACCATAAACGATTATCCCAAATAATGAATAATTTGAATCAACACAAATAAAGATTAACAATATTAGTTCATATAAATTGGATTTAAATTATTTGTGTTGATTCAAATTATTCATTATTTTCAATGAATTTGATCAATTAAAATTATTGAATTTGTGAGGTGTATTTGAAGACTTCAATATTCTATTATAATTTTGAAATGTTTAGCAATGTTATTGAATAGAATTTTTACCTCCATCAATCTCGTCATGTTGAAGAGGTGATTTTGTTTTCTTACTAGTTACTCTACTTTCTCATATGTTTCAGTATATCTTTGTAAAATCCTAGTTATTGCTAGCTTTAGCACCTAAGATCTCATTTCCTTGATTCAACACTCTGATTTCTATTTTTAGTTCATTCTTTTTACATTTGTTATTTCTTGTTGATTCCTAAACACATATAGGATAGGAGCACAAACATTATATTGATATTTCTTAATCTAGTTTCCCAATGAGGCTAGAAAACCAAAACAAGGTCTTAATCATTTGTGCCAAGATTCTTTGTAGCTTAAAAATATCCTTCATTTCATCTTGATGATTAATCTTGGGAGCTCTTTTGAGAAAATTGGGTTTGCATTTTTTCTTTTCCTCTTTGTCATTTATTTCTTAAAATCTTATTTTACATTAGTTTTAATTTTTTTGATCATCCTTGGAAGCTATTGATTTTTCTCTTTCATCTTGTGTATGGTTTGAACCTAGTTCTAAAAATTTAAAAAAGTTTATTGGGGACTTGACTTGTGAAACCTATATAGATAACACTATGTCATTCAAAAATCCACATGTAACATAGGAAATTAGGCCAAAGAACTTCAAATTTTGGTCATAGATTCCTCTATGTTAACTCTTTTCTTATTTGGTTTTAGTTTCTTTTTATTTCTATTTTAATCATAGTAAACAATATTTTTTGCATTTCAACTCTTTTCTTTAAATAGTTAACTTCATTTTCATAGTTTAAATCCCTTTCCCATGTTAGTCAAAATTTTATCTCTCATAATAATAAAAAATAGTTCTAAATATTTCATTTTCAAAATATAGATTAATTTATGAGGTACTATCAAATATTTTATCTAGCTCATAGAGAGATGACACACTAGTGCAGTCAAGATAGGAGGGTTCCAAAAGGAACAATCCAAACCATGCATCAATGAGTCAATGCAGCGGAAATAACACAGCAAACTAATATGCCAACATGAAATTTCATTGAATTGATAATCTTACATGCAACATATGCCTCAAGGGTGAATATCCAAGGCTCACAGGCCTGCCACAAGGGCTTTCAACAATACAATTGGCCAACAGTCCTTATTACATGCCCCCGAAGGGTTGATGCAAAAATATGAAGTTTAACTAATAATTAAATACTAACTAAACTGAATAAATTTAAATGATTAAAATTTCTTAAATTACTTCCTCAAGCTCCAACAAAAGTTTTATCACCAAGGTGGTCATGTAAACCTAATGAATGATCATACATGAAGCTTGGCCTCAAACATGGAATGATAACTACAAACGAAAAGAAATAACTTGTGAATCTCAAAGATAGGTCCCAATGAACCCAAGATGCTTGTATGATGTCTCATTAAGCTCCACACAATTTGGAATAGGTCTGTACTAAGAAATCTAGACCAAGTGAGCCACAAATGCTCTCGACCGTAAATACAAGCAAAGGAATTTTAAAAGGATAAATTTTGATAGATAACTACAAATGGTGAGAAATCTAGATATGTGATAGATGTCGATGTTTAGATACTATATCCTACTCCACAAGCTGAGAAACAATAATGCATTAAAATGTGGAATGAAATACTGAAACTACTATTGAATGTAATCCAATAAAATAACTTTTTTAGTTGATACAAGATTTCTTTACAATCGATCTCTCCTACATCACACAAATTGTAAGCCGTTGCACTTTCAACTATCACAATAGGCTTAAAGGATGCACAAATTG
>VDFB02063455.1:0-74471 GCA_007258455.2 Sequoia sempervirens | reverse complement strand
TTTGTTAGGTCTCTCTCTCTCAAACCTCTCCCTCTTACCTGCTCTCCCTCTCTTAGGTCTCTTTCTCTCTCAACCCTCTCCCTCCTACCCCCTCTCCCTCTATTAGGTATCTCTCTCTTCCTCTCAACCCTCTCCCTCCTACCCTCTCTCCCTCCTACTTAATCTCCCTCTCTTAGGTCTCTCTCTCTAAACCCTCTCCATCCTACCCCCTCTCCCTCTATTAGGTATCTCTCTCTCCCTCTCAACCCTCCCTCCCTACCCTCTCCCTCCTACTCTCCCTCTCTTAGGGTCTCCCTCTCTCTCTCTCAACCTCCCTCCTACCCCTCTCCCTTTGTTAGGTACCTCAACTCTCTCCCTCCTACCCACTCTCCCTCTCTTAGGTCTCTCTCTCAACCCTCCCTCCCACCCTCTCCCTCCTAGGTCTCTCTCTCTCAACCCCTCCCTCCCACCACCCCTCTCCTAGTAGTGTCTCTCTCTCTCTCAACCCTCTCCCTCCTACCCCCTCTCCCTCTCTCTCTCTCTCAACCCTCTCCCTCCTATGTTGGAAAAATATGTCTCAATCCCATAGGCTGAAACCTCTATTGGAGCCAAGTCGGTGTGACATATTCTATGTCTGGATGATGAGTAGATTTGTAACCTCATATTTTGTATAGGTCGTTGTGACCTTGCAAAAGTCTTGCCGAACGGTTACACATTCGAGTCTTCAGTGTGACATGTGTTTGGTATGTTCTCTTACTACGTGGAGATCTCTGGCCGACAGGCCATACATATCATTTATCGGGGAGACCCTTGGCCAAAAGGCTTAGTTCGAGAAGAAGCCTCAGCGATGAAGAAAGGTCTCGCCGATGGGGGAAATCTTGGAGTCTTCGCGGTGACACAATGACTTCGGTATGAAGTCTCAGCAGCCGATGATGAGGGTCTTTGGTATAACTCTTGGTGAATGATGGTCTCGGGGTAACTTGGAGAACTCGATAAGAACTCTCAGCGAAGAGTGGTATGTCTCACCAATAGCATTTTCTTGGTGTCCTCGAAGTAACATATGATGGCTCGGTAAGAAGTCTTACTAATGTGTGAAGTCTTACCGACCATTCAGTGCTCAATGTAACTAAAGGGGTCTCGGTATGAAGTCTCAGTGACGAACGAAAGTCTTGCCGACTGCTGATCACTTCGAAGAAAGTCTTTGAACCTTGGTATGATCTCTTGGTGAAAGACGATAGTCTTGCCGATGTAAGTTCTATTGTCTATGTGACTTTTGAACCTCGGTATGAAGTCCTGCGAAAGCAATGAGTCTCGCCGACTGGTGGATGCACACAGATTAACATGAAGGCTCGGCATGAGGTCCTGGTGAGAGCGATAGTCTTGTTGAAGGGAAAACTGAAGTCGATGCAACGGGTGAACTCGATATAACCTCTTGTTGATTGTAAGGAATCTTGGCGATATTGAATGCTGACTATTTTGGCATTGGGGAGACACGGACAGTGTCTCACCGATATGCCAACACAACTTGACATGGTTATCATAACATGAGCATATTATTAACCATTAGAGATATGTTCATTTAGGATTAAATAATGCACTCGCGTTATCACTAAAATGGTAAAAAATCACAATATACCCGTGATGTCAGCCCACATTCTGCATATTCTCCTGGTTTTGCGCGTGCTCCGACAAAAAGTAGCTTTTTGGTGATTGAGTGAAGTGTGCATGCATGATTTTGAGATTCCATCACCTTTTGAATGTTCTTTCCATCACCTTTGCATGAAATAGTAGAGTTTTCACGTTGAGAGCATATAATATCAATTCAAGCTCTGAATTGCAGCATAATTGATATACAATTGAAATTTGGAGGGGAACAAGCTTTGAAGAAGCCAACTTTGGAGGAGTTTGAGGAAGGAAGAAGCAAAGGCTGCATAATTGCAGAACTCCCATTTGAAACTTTGCTTTTTTAGGTATGTGAAATATTTGTACATTTTCTTTCATTCTATTATGGATTGCTTTCATTTTTATTGTTTAGCTTATTCCATGTTGATCAAATTGTTTGTTTGTGATGCAATATCAGATTGCCAAGCCACTCAACAACATCATTTCTTTAGGGAACTTCATTCCCAAATCAATAATGATTAAAAGATCAATTTATGAAAAGTTTGTCAAATTCATCCAAAACTCCTTTTCATTCAACTAAAATCCATTTATTTCATTTCAAGTTATAAGGCTATCAGTAGCCAATTCACCATCTCCATATAGCAAAACATTTTCAGAATCAACTTTCAACTTTGTTCTTGTCATAAACAATACAACAATCACTCATCAACTCAACTTACCCCTTCAAGGCAAAAACAATCAATCACCTTTGTTCCTTAGACCTACAATCAAACATCATCCCATCCATTTAAGATATCTTTTCTCAAATCAACACATCCATCATCCTATCTTCACTTAAACACCATTTGTAACAACAACAATCAACATTAGTTTAACACTATCACCAGACCTTTAAGATACCAATTTCATCATGTTTTGATTGTAATATTCCAATATATCAGTATAGACACACTCTGACTACTTTGCATTCAAGAAACCATTGCCATATATTGGAAACATATGCCCAAATCATCAAATCTTTCACAATCTACCTTCAAAACATTACCAAGCATAGACACAACTGTGGCATCACAAATGAGATTTGCTCCCAAGCACTTAACAACATTCCTTTCGTTGTTTCTACATATTCTCTGTTTTTAGCAAACAATGCCAAATATCTCTAGGAGGCCAACATTCCATCTAATCGGGTGATTCCTTTTCTATCATAATGCATTTACACAATCCCAATATAGATTCTTAGGCCTATTTTGATCCTTTTCAACATACTATAAAATTTTATACACTTATTTCACAAAACAGAGTAGAACCAACATGTTGTCTACTAGTAAAAGCCCTTAAATAGGTCAATTTATCAAAGCAAGTCATCATAGAACTACTCACTAATCCACCAAACCTACAAAAAGTATTACGCCATGTGTAGAAACTCACAAATAAACAAGTTTCAAGATGGGAAATGCCCATCAATACACAAAATCAGTAAACATTTGATTATAGGGTGAAAACACACCAACCATGAGGGTTTCTTTAATGAAACATTTGTAAAACCTCTACTACTCTTCCCAACAATTGAAACATGTTTCATTATGTCTGCAAATTATTTTGAAATCATTTATAAGCTCCTCTACATGTTTCCTCAAACCCTACTTGAAAATACCATTTTTTTCAATGAGAAAATTCAGAATTTTGTTCATGCAATAGTATCTCGACTTCTTATTTCTATTTACCCCTGCCACACACATATTCACATTGAAAAGACACTAAATATGATCCATTCCACTAACCTACTAGCCCTACATCGATGGAATGGCTAAGAATCACTTTTTAGACTCTCTAAACAATTCTAAGGAAACCACAGACCGAGACTTAGGAAACTAAGTTCAAATTAGATTAATTATTTGAATTACAATTCCTACAACTTTCAAGAATGAAAGAAGTCTCTTTCCCTGACAAGAATCAAATCTTAGAACATTCTTGAATCACTATGCAACCTGAAAACAAGAATAGAAAAGGTTTCCAAAATAACTGAGCAGAGGTTTTTTTATTAATTTTTTATGGATTTTTGGGATATAAGATCTTCCTTTCTCGAGCTTACAATTCTTTTTAAAGGTGTCTAGATCAGTTGAAATAACTGCCTCTTCATCTTCATCAACCCATCCTTTCCCTTCCACAAAAAAGACTCATCACCTTCCTGCTTTTGTGCAATTTTACATTTTTACAATAATTGACAACTTTTGTTATAAAAAGAAACTTTTCAATAATATCACCTAGTGACCTATTTCATGGTGCAAATACATTGAAATTCACCATTTAATGACCTTCACTCATCATATTTACTTGAACATTACAAATTGAACAAATTATCCTTTTGAAGGAATTTCATGACCTAGGTGCTCCTGCACCAGTTTGTCATGTTACAACCTTAGGTTGTCAATGGACATTTTAAATTACACAATTCTATACACTTTCCTATTACATTTTTAAACCACATCTCTTTGAGCATTTTGTTAAATTTAACAATTGACTTTCTTTGTGTATGCTTCCAAAGCTATCATTGAGTTATTTTTTCAAACAGTTATACAAACCAGCTTTCATTGACTTTCTTTGTGTATGCTTCCAAAGCTTTCATTGAGTTATGCTTCCAAAGCTTTCAATTAGTTAATTTGACAACTTATCACTTTTTGCACAAGTAATTATTCGTCATGCCGAAGAAATGAACTATTAAAAGGAAAAAACTAACAGATGATCAGCTCCAAGCCATCAAAGATAAAGAGAAAAAATGAATGAGGGAATTTCGTGAAAAGCAGAAATTGGGAAAGATTAATGAAAACAAGCCAATTGAAGAGGAACCTCAACTATTAAAAAGAGAAAAGAAATTGGCAGCATAAAGGGCACGAATGCGAAAGAGTCATGCTAGGGGAGATGCAGATACCATAGTTGGAGACACCATCTACCACAAGTGAATACGAAGGGACACCATTAAGCACAAGCAAATATGGAGGGACACCATCTACCACGAGTATGGTTGGACACCATCCACCACATCTAAAGTTGAGAGTACATCATCACTCGGAGTTGAGGAACAAGGTATGCCATCATCCCCACGTGAACCTCAAGGTATGTCTTCTATTCCACCCTCGATCGAAGGTATACAATCTAGCCCACCTCAATTAAATATTGATGAAATTGCTAATGTTGAGATGTATATACCTAAGAGAACACCACCTAGAATTTTGCATAGAAAGCCAAAGTTTTTGATTAATATTGATGAGGATATTTTGCAACACATGGAAGGTAAGATTCTAGAACACACTTGTAGAAGATATGCTGATAATATTTGGTGAATGTTCCTTGAAAGGCTAAATGAGACTGTAAGATGTCAACTATTTGTTCAAATGATGCAAGGTTTAAAGTACAGAAACATCATGAAGACTCTTGGGTTGAGAACATCGAATGCATCAAGTGAAAACACTATTGTGAGGAATCTAATGGATGTTTATGATAGTGTGGGTAAGACCTCAAGCTCAAAGGATAGTAATGTCACTCGATGTGTCATTACATCGACTTTGGTAAGCTATCAAACAAAGAGATCTCGCCTGATTAAAAAGACAAGTGAACAAATGGGAATTAGTAGAAAAACTTTATCAAACGTCGTTCAAAAGCGGCAAAGAATTGAGGGCACCGATTCAAATGAATTATGGGCATTCTCGAGGAGACTGCCACACAAAGATAAAAAAGTTGTTGAAGCATTGAGAACACTAATTGAAGATTATTGGAAGAATAATACAAGGCCATCTCTGAATCAAAGGATGTCGTAAGAAGGAGAATCGGTAGAAAATCGTGAGCCACATCAAAGCATTTTTGGATACAACTCAAACCCAATTTTTTCATAAATTTCAAAGGATTATCCTCAAATTAGTATTTCTCAAAGATTTTTGAAATGATTAAACCTTTTTATGTCAAGATAAATCACACAACTGCTACATATTGAATTCTCTAACCATTATGATGTTTATCGTTCTATATGTTTACATTTGCATACTAACGATGTTTTGCAGGATTGTGGCATAGAACCCCACCAAAATCTTCAAGAAAGTTCTTATCAAAAATTTTATGTGAAATAGAGGATGGCCAAATATTCTATGGGGCTGACATGCTTGGATGGTTCATCTTGGCGTTGTGGTGTCTTGCAATGAATTCTAGTATGTCAACATATGGAAAGCACATATGAGGGGGAAAAAACTAGTAGAGTTCGGGAAGTATAAAATAGTGGCATATGCTACAAAAGATGGGTCTAAAGCAAAAAGGTGTGAGTTGGTTATTCAAAAGATTCCAGTGTATGAGTTCATGTCCATGTTTTGTGAGAATCTAGTGTATGAGTATGC
This sequence comes from Sequoia sempervirens, assembly GCA_007258455.2. Classification (NCBI taxonomy): domain Eukaryota; kingdom Viridiplantae; phylum Streptophyta; class Pinopsida; order Cupressales; family Cupressaceae; genus Sequoia; species Sequoia sempervirens. Next base: position 68,487 of record VDFB02063455.1, on the reverse strand, counting down.
AAGGCATACCCATAGAGCCCGATGGCTAGACACACAATTCAAGCTATGCAAGGACACCTTTCCACTTGGTAGCATAGTATAGTGGTTGAATTTGCAAAGAACTACACTCTTTAGCCATAGTGTGAGGTGCGCCACAGTATTACAACTCCACACAGGTTTCAATATTTGTGCACATAGCATTCATACATGCAGCTGAAAGTACAGAGGATGAAAGGAAGGTATTGAGGGAGTATCACTTTTATATTAGTGATGATCGCACACATTCTCCAGAGTTCGTGGTTGCTTCCAGATGTTCAACAATCATTTGGCTCAGAGGGGCATATCATATGATCGGCATATAATATGTTCAGATAACTGTGTAGCACAGTTCAAGAACATGTGCATGTTCTATTTGTTGTGCAGGATGCATCTCACTACACGTGTTCAACATATGTGGAACTTTTGTGAGGCCAGACATGGAAAGGGAGAGCATGATGGTGCAAGAGCATGCGTGAAAAGAGCATTAGCACAAGAAGGGTTAAAGTATAAAGATAGTGCACAATTGATAGATGCAAGGTCAATCGTCGAGTGGTGTAATGGTTTGATGGGTCTAGGTAATGAAGGTACGTCTTCAGTTCATAGAATTTTTTGGTTGATGGATGATACTAACATTGCACCATATGAGGATTGTTGTACACTAACAAGATCGAGTGAGTTGCACTCTTTCCTTAGCTCAAATGCAGGTTCATGGAGTATCGATACACGTAAGATGGCATGCTTTTGTTCTTCATGTACAATGCAAGCTTGGAATGATTGTGAGTTAGGGGAGTGGGTTGACAAATGGTTGACAAGTTATCTTAGCCCACTTCACATGTATCACCATTTGATGGCATTGGAACTAACACAGATGGAATCATCAGTCAACTTTGACCATGTATCGGATCTAGTTCAACCAGGTAATATATCTACTTTCTTAGTATTTGAAATTCCATATTTTTATGTTACTTTGTACTGTATTCATAATGTTGACTAATTTCAAGAGATATGTTGCACATATAAATGCAAGGCATGTTTATGTAGTTATTGCAAATGAAGACAATGAAGAGGGTACAGACTATTACTTGTGTCATTGTGTTGAGGAAAAAAAGAAATTGGAAGCCCCAATTATACATGGAGAAAACATTAAATACCCTAAAGGCTCGGTTTTTGTTACTAGAACGTGGCTAAGAAGGTACCCACATAAGAGTGTTAAATATTGGTTGTTTGAGGAATTTGACATGCATCGTAAGATTCTCCATTACTCAAACCTTGTCGTGGCATCCAATGTTCGTTTGAGCAAATATGGGGGTAGACCTTTGAACAAGACCTTGTGGAAGGTCCGTGAGTCTGACCATGAGGCAATACTTGACACAATAAAGAGTAGAGCAGACCCAAATGGTTCATTGGATTAATTTGTAAGTATATGCACAATGGTTCTTATTAATTTATACTTGTATCCATGTCATTTTGGTTGATGCAAATGCTATCATCTTATTTTACTTTGTGTATCTGTATGTAACCAGGCAAACATTGATTGGTGTCCCCTTGCATAAAATGCAGATTTATGAGCCATCCAAGAGAATCTCAAGCAGAAAAGCAATGCAACATCCTTATTTTGATGATCTTGACAAATCTCAATTATGATTTTAAGCCATTAAAAAAGTGTGTTTGAAGGTTGATGAGGAAATTTCAAGTTATTCATTTGAATTTAACATTATCATGACCACCTATGACGTAGACATTATAAGAGCATCTCGAATTTCAATAAATTATATTCATAAGAGCATAGACAAGGCAGTGAACTCTTTGAAAAAATGCCTCAATGAAATGTGGTCTCATGGTGATGGAATGGCATGGCCGAATGCCATGACAAGCAAATTATTGTGGTTGTCATGGCATTCCATCACCATTGAGACCACATTTTTGAGCTTTTTTCAAACATTTACTTCCTTTTCTATGCTATTTCTTATTAGTATGCTTTGATAGATTTTTCCAAGCATCCATAGCTTTTGGAAGCACCTATTTTAGGATTTTAGCCATAGCAACAAAGGAAGTGACTGTTTGGAGTAAACTTTGGTAAACATGTATGATAAATGTACTAGCATAGAGAAGGCGTTGAAGTGTTTGAAAAAATGCCTCAAAGAAATTTGGTCTCATGGTGATGGAATTCCATGAAAATCCACAACAATTTTCTTGTCATGTGATGTAGAGGGGATGGGACTTTAGTCAAAACTCAAAGTTTCAAGGATTACAATGATGCAATCTCAAACACTCTTCTAGGCACCCTGATGGAGACAAGCCTCAATAGTGCACTTATAACTTAGATGCTTTCCTAATGGACCCAAACCCTTGGAGTGATCTTAAGGAACTCAAAAAAAAAATTCTTGAATGGTTTCAAAGCCCCAAACCTCTGTCTTAGACAAAACTCACTTTTTGCACCTTGACTAGGCTTCTAGCCCAACTAGGCTTCTAGCGATGATTTGTTTGACTTTTCACTCAACTTCCCCAAAGGAATCCTCAATATAATTACTGATTCAGATGTGATTCATGATAATACACAACATATCAAATCATTTATGGCACTTGTTCTGGATCAAACCTACCAAAATTTGTTGTTTCCTCAAATTTAAGGCCTAATTAGCACACTTTTTCAAAGCAACCCCTCTCTAAACTTATCCCCTGACTATGAAACTTTCAACAGTGTTTTAAAATGTTCCCAAACAAATATTTTCAAGGTATTAGTCTTCTTTGACACCCTCAACACCCTAAATCACAAAACCCTCAATAAATTGTTCCAAAACTAGGGCCTCTTGAAAATTAGCTTTCCCAACACTTCCAGAACCTTCTCTTGGACTTTTCACCAATAAATCAACATATCTAAACACCTTCAACTCAGAAATATACCCCTTATTAAGGTAGATCTCCTGCTGCTACACTTTAGGCACTATTTTCATGCCCTTTTCCTTGCTAAAACTTGGTGTACACCCAAGAATCACTCTTTCCTACACAATAACTTGTTAGATATGTATAATAAAAGTTAGATATGATCCATTTTAAACAAATTCAGTCACACTCTCCCATGAAATGGATCATTTATTCATGAAGACTCTCAAAACTAGTGAAAAATCTGTACTTTTTGAGGACAGTCAGCAATATAACACAAGAAACTAATTCCCAACATTATTCAGGTCATTCAAAAGGTTAAATGAATGTAAATACAAGTTATTAAACCATCCAAATGAGCATGACACCAAAAGGAATCAGAGGTTCATCAAAAAAACTCAAGAAAATGCAAAAAGATTGAAGTTTTATTGATTTTTTGTAGCAGTCCATACAACACTTGCAATATCAGCCAACCCTCCATACAAATGCTTTCTCCAGGCTTATAGACTCATCCTACAACTGTCCCAACCAATTAGAATTTATTTTATTACATTATTGTGATTAAAACTCCTAAAACTCACTTTTCCACCCAAAGTTGGATTTCAAAAATTTGAATTTCCAACATTGCAATTTATTAACTCCTATTAACTATAAAACTTCCAAAACTATTGCATATCATCATTCAACCTTATTTAACCTAATTAAAACATCATATACCTATTTAAACTCCTAGAACATCATTGTTCCATTTACAAGTCAATTTGATCCTATGGTCCTTATCAGGACCCTTAGGACTTTTGATCTTCCTGTTACACTCATCCATGCCAAATGCCATTATAGCCTTCAAAATGCTATAATTGATGCTATGGAAAGGTTTATAGGCCTTCAAGACCCCTGCCATCTCCTGACTCTCCAAATGATCCTCAAGGAGCTTGGGTGCTCCTCCACCATCATGGCATTCCACCACCATGAGACCACATTTCTTTGAGGCATTTTTTTCAAACAGTTCATTCCCTTGTCTATGCTATTGCTTACTATTATGCTATGATATATTTTTTCTAAGCATCCATAGCTTGTTGAAAGCACGTTTTAGGCTTTTAGCCATAGCAAAAAGGCAATGGGAATCATGCTTTGATAGACATGTATGAAAAATGTGTTAGCATAGACAAGGCGGTGAACTCTTTGAAAAAATGCCTCAAAAGTAAGAAGAAGTCTCCGCCGGTGATGGGACCTGGCATAACCAGGCCATATGACAAGAAAATTGCTATGGATTGTGATGGCATTCCATCACCATTGAGACCACATTCCTTTGAGGCTTTTTTTCAAACAGTTTGCTGCCTTTTCTATGCTATTGCTTATTGGTATGCTTTGATAGATTTTTTCCACAAGCATCCATAGCTTTTTTGGAAGCACCTATTTTAGGCTTTTAGCCATAGCAACAAGGAATTGAATTGTTTGATAAAATTCTTTGGTAAACATGTATGATAAATGTAGTAGCATAGACAAGGAAGTGAACTTTTGAAAAAATGCCTCAAAGAAATGTGGTCTCATGGTGATGGAATGCCATGACTAATCAACAACAACTTGTCATGGCATTCCACCACCATCGATTCACATTTATTTGAGGCATTTTTTCAAACAGTTCATTCCATTGTCTATGCACTATTGCTTACTATTATGCTATGATAGATTTTTTCTAAGCATCCATAGCTTGTTCTAAGCACCTATTTTAGGCTTTTAGCCATAGCAGCAAGGCAATGAACTGTTTGGCTTCATTTGATAGAAATGTATGAAAAATGTGTTAGCATAGACAAGGCAGTGAACTCTTTGAAAAAATGCCTCAAAGAAATGAGGTCTCATGGTGATGGAATGCCATGACAATCAAAAAGCATTTGATTGTCATGGCATTCCATCATCATGAACCTCATTTCTTTGAGCATTTTTCAAAGAGTTCACTGTCTATGATATTATACTACTATGCTTTTGATAGATTTTTTCCAAGCATCCATAGCTTGTTCGAAAGCACTTTTTTTAGGCTTTCAGCCATAGCAACAAGGCAACACTTGAACTATTTGACAAAATGATTTGGTAGACATGTATGAAAAATGTGGTAGTATAGACAAGGCAATGAACTATTTGAAAAAATACCTCAAAGAAATGTGTTCTCATAGAATGCCATGACAACCAAATGCAAATGGCAGCTACTCCTAGTTATTTGTTATGCAATGTGAAGTAATTGCATAACTGCTTAGGTTGACTTTGTAAAAACTATATTGTAATTGAAATTTTGTCATCTATCATCATCTAGTTATTAGTTATGAAACGTGAAGTAGTGCTTTCAGTTTGAAAGATGTGCAATGCAATGTAATCAACGTTATGAATATAAACTACAAAAATATATTTTTTACTAAGTTACCGGTTCAGTTTTGGTTTCAGGATCAGGTTCGAGAACCCGGTTCGCCGGTTTGGGAAATCTTTTTTTTTGGGGTTGGCTTCATTTTGGGTTCGGTCATACAAAAACATATAAAAATCAAAAATGTATACATATTTGCAATAGTAATCAAGTTTAGAATACACCACCATATTAATAGTCAAATAACATGGCAAAAATACACCACCACTTTCATAGTGAAATATTAAAATATTAGTGATCTACTCGAATGTCATGATACAAAATTATAAATTAAAGTTCAAACATAAAATTTCAAGTGTTTACAATTAGCCATTATTGATCATTGATCAATCTGAAAAGTGTGAACATTTTTCTATGTGGAAGGAAAAGAAGAAAACAGTGTTACATAATTATTTACATTGTGAAAGAACCAAAACCTTTTTCTTGCAGATCGTAGAAGAATCTCAGTGATTTTTTGGGTGTCCTTGCCTTGGAATGAAACTATCATGAGCCATGAATGATTGACCAGGAACTGTGAGAAAGAAATAAGATAAATCACATGCAACTTCTTGCAATTTCTTTCCTTGGGAAAAAGGGTAAAGTTTTCTTTTCAGGGAGAATCTCCTTTAGAGTTTGAGCGCATTGATAATTTTAAAGGTAGACTTAGCCAAATATGTCATCTAGGTTTGAAGCTTTTAGGTAAAATGTTTGCTTCTTAAAATTTCGTTCAAAATTCAAGATGCAGGCTCTCCTCCCTTAGGGAAGAGAAGGTCTATCAAACCTAACACTCTTATGCAACACTTCTTAAGTTCTTGTTGATGCAGTATTAGATGCGAAGTTTCAAAATAGGCATGGTTATATAAATTCTCATCTCACGACTATCATTGCATCAAATTAAGAATTTTCAATCCTTTATGGTCTAGACAAGAGAAGTATGGAGTAGTGTTCCAATGCTAAAGTCTTATTGTGAGTCTCTTTGCTATGAGTGGTTCAAAAATGAGGAATTTGTCTTCTGCACCAAATGATAAATATTCACAATATGTGCTAGGAAGGAATAAGTCTATAAGATTGAGTATGCAAGAACTGAGTATTGCAAAATTGCCTTACATTTGACTTCCAAACGCATAAATTTTCACACTTTTCGATGTTCACACATAAGTCAAAAAATATATGTGCATAAGTTGTAAAGTATACAATTGAATACACGTAACTCATATCTATTGAACCATGAATTTATAATTTGCAAATATGGACACCATCGATGAAGAGATTTGTATTAAGCAAATAGCCATGTACGCATACATCAATATATGTCGATATAAGTATAAAATATAGTTACAAAATAGCCATATAGGCTTACAAGAATGCCATATAGGCATTCAATGTCAAATATATTCAATACAAAATATGTACAAAATTGCCATGTAGGCATACAACAAAGGGCTCTATGCATTCAAAATTCATTTCTCTCCATGCTCCGGTTCAAATACAATTTTCTTTCCCTTTGCTGGGTGATCCGATGGCGATAAGTCTGTCACCCGTTTCTGCTGTGCTCGAGGAGTGCTCCTGCTACTCCTCCTAGTGTTTAACTTCTGGTGAAATTTCAACTGTTACAATAAGAAGTAAAGACATTAATATATAGAAATTACATTATAAAAATTAATATATTTAACAAAATAATCACTTGCGGCCATCTCACGATCACTCTCCTTGACGGAAATATTTGCACATCGATGCTCAAGCATGCTCAAGCCCTGTATAAACCATCCAAATAGGAATTAAACTATGAGTCAATAATGGTTTGATTTTTCACTAGAAGTAGTTCATCTATAACAATAAATTGAAATTGAAATTTAGTAATTTTCCTCATACCTCCCCTATTAGAGCCATCGAGGATGGTATAGCGGAGGAAACACCAATACCCATTGCCCTCGTAACATTTGGTGGTGTTTCTATCACCAACATCTGAAAATAAAACAACAAATTATTCAATCACAAAAAAGTTACAATAGCGATCCATGTGATGACTTATAATGTATGAGATCTAATGAACAAAATTTTGAGTACAAGTATTCAACAAATATATTTATGATTATTAGTTATCGAATTTAAAGTAATGCTTTGATTTTGAATGATCTGTGTAATGCAACGTAAGGTTAACAATATGAATATAAACTACACAAATCTATTAAACTTAGAATTCATTGCTTAAGTTCTCTTTAAATTCTATATTACCTTCGTGAACATTTGATCAAATCTACTGGCACTCAGAGGTGTTTCCTTGAAACCTCCAATAGTACCCTATTCAACATCCAAAATCACATATTAAAATACCATTCATAAAACAATGCTAAATTACCACATGTAATAAATTTATAATTGTTTACTAACTTTACATACCCCACCAATAGGTGTACTGTAAAAATAAGTAGGTGGATGACTGGTGTATCCAGTCTCTACACTGTGACCCTGTGATTTTATTAAAATAATAAAACTAAATTAGTTAATCTTGCATTTCACAATCAAAATTTAATAAATTAAATTCAATGAACATGCTGAATTTTACCTGAGTGTCAATGCCATATGCATCATGCAAAATGTCAACCATCCTCTCCATCCTCGTAGATGCATATGAGTCAAGTTGCGTAGTAGCATATGGATCTTGTGTAGCACCCTCTTGAGTGTCGGTACGGTCATACAAACAAGTCGCACTGCAAGATTGACACACATGGGTTCGAAGGCCACCACCTGAAGACTCCCTTGGATGGCATTGTACAATAGGGCTAGTGTGATGTATGACACTCTGGATCAAAGTTGTGATCGCCTGCAATGTCTCTATGTCGGCACTCTCCTTTGCAATGACATGCATCACAATCTGCTCATGAGGTGGCCTAGCGAGAGGTCGTCTCCCTTGCCACATAGGATCCGGCTGTGCACCAGGCCTATCCTGAGCTGACCCCCCACCTCTCCCCTGGAACTCCCTCATATAAAAATAATTTGGGATTTGGTTTGACTCCACACTTGGCTCTAGGTCCTTTGATATTGACAATTGTTACCCATTCATACAAGGATGTGATGACATGGTCATAGATATGGTTAACATTGTGGTAACCTTTTCCTTTACCATTGTTGTTTCCTTTATTGTGATCCGTCATCGGATTCGTGTATATTTTGAGATCTTGATTCCCTGCTAGTTGTTCAATGGTTATAACATTATCATCAATGATATCTTGGATCATATTTTTGAGTCTCATACAACTAGTAGTCCTATGTCCCTTTATTTTTTGAAAGTCACAAAGTTGCTTCTTGTTATACCATGGTCGTTTCACTTGAGGCTCTTGGTAATTTTTGTAAACAGGGAGTTTGATGAGATTCGCTAGTACTAGTTGTTGCATGATAGATTTGATCGGTTCCCCAAGTCATGTATATTTTTGTTTAGGGGGATATTTTTTCTTTGGGGTGGTCTTGCTTGAGCATTTATGTTGTTGATATTTTTATTGTTGGGTCATTGTTGTGATGGTTTGGCTTGTGGGTTGCTTTGTGTGTTGATTTGTGGTTGTTGGTACATTTTCTCTTGTGTATTTTTCCTTGGGGCACTAATAACAACCTTGGTGTCAACAACACTATCATTGGTAACATTCTTGTTCTTGGCCCACGTCAGAGGTTTATCATTGTAACTTGTCGATGGTCAATTGTCTTGATACACAGGTGTTCCCCCTTGTTCTATAAGGGCTCTTTTGATGTTGAGCGCTTTGGGGATGAATTGGTCATATGTTATTATGCATTCTATTTTCAAGTGTAAAGAAAAGCTCCCTTCAAGGTTGGAGATAATGGTCCCAATTTGTTGTTCCTATGGCATGGACCATTTTCTCTTGCTAGCTCTAGATCTTCATCACTGCAATAAGGTCGTGAATGTCTCTCCTTTGGCTTGTTTGAGGTCAGATAGTTATTTTAAACTTACCTCCATGTCTAGGTTGAAAGAGTAGTTTTCAATGAATACATCGATGATTTCTTGGAATTTTTTGATTCCGGGAGGTAAGTGTGAGAACCATTCCATGGCGGGACCAGCCAAGCTTTGAGGAAAAATCTGCATAAGATAAGAATCATCATAGGCTATGTCCATGCAATGTACATGAAACTCTCTGATGTGGTCCTCAGGATTTCCCTTCCCACAGTATTTGTTGAATTTTGGAATCTCAAATCCAAGTGGAAATGGAACCATAGTAATGTTTCTATCAAATGGATAGGGGCACAAGTTTCCCTGCATGTGTGATTTTTTCACCTTTCTATATTGGATGTCTTGTATCTATTGTGAAAGCAATTTAACTTGCGTGGAGAGGTCATTTTGCAGATCTGGTGGTGGGATGTGCATGTTTTGGGATGGTATATTTTTTTGGATGAAGGATGGGGTGGCTTGCATGTTTGTGTTCAAGGAATTTTGTTGTGTGTTCATGAAAATTTGTTGTAAGTTTTGTTGTGTAAGCATTGATTTTTGGTATGCCTATTGTTGTTGATGTGCCAACAATGCTTGTTGTTATTGTTGAGCCAATAGTGCTTGTTGTTGGGTCTGTTGTGTGGCTTATTGTTGTTGGGCTATCAATGCTTGTTGTTGTGCATAATGTTGCATGGCTTGTTGATAAGTTTTTTGTTGTAACAAGGCTTGTGCTTGTGCTTGTTGCACTTGGTATTGTGCTTGTGCTTGTGCTTGAGCTTGAGCTTGAGCTTGAGCTTGAGCTTGAGCTTGAGCTTGGGCTTGTGCTTGTTGTTGTGCCTTTTGTGTGGCTTGTTGTTGTTGTAGCAGAGCTTGCTCCTACGCTTGTGCTTATGCTTGGGCTTGAGCTTGTTGTGCTTGAAATTGCTACAAGTATTTTTGGTAAGCTTGTTGCACTACTTGTAAGGTGATGCTATATTGATTTGTTTTATTTGGATTCAATGGTGGAGGTGGGCGATTTTGTGGGATGTTGTGAGATGGTGTGATGAGAGATTTTTGGGGTCGTTGCTGAGGTGTTTGTTGAGTGATGACAAGGGGTTGTGTGGTAGAGGTATGATTGATATGCTTGGTCCTTGGGAGACTGTGTTTTTAGATGTTTGAGGTGTTGTAGATGGCATGATGATTGGTTGAGATATTTGTATTGGTGCCACTTGGTGTTGCAATATCAATGGCACATTTGGAGGATTTGGTACAATAGATGTGTTGATATGATTTGTGCTTTGGGGATTGATTTGATTCGATTGGTTTTGGATTCATGTGTTGGATGAAGGGATTTTCCCTATACCTTGGATTGATTTGGATGTTGATGTCAAAAGAGAGAATGGTGGGAATATTTGAGGTTTGTTCCCTTGTGAGATGGAAGCATTGAAAGTACCCACTTGTCCAAATAAATTTACTTGTCTTTGTGACATTATGGGGAGAGAACTTTGTGTATAAAGAGGGTACGTTGGTGTTGTGGAAAAGGTGGAGGGGTTGTATGTATCATGGAAAATGAGTGGCACATATGGATGTTTTGGGTCTTGTAGAATGGTTCTAGGCATACCCAAGATTGTGTTAACCTCTAGATTTTGGTTGTTGACAAGTGGATGCCCTTGAAGGGCTTGGAGTAATGACCTTCCCTTGGTGATCATAGGTTGACTTGGAGCATGAGATGATGTTGGTTGTATGATGTTTGGGAACGAAGGAATGAATGATGTTTGAGGTATATTCTCAAAAGGTTGTTCAACAATAGTGCTCACATCAAAATCAAAAGGGAGTTTAGCCCCTTCCTTTGCTAATTCCAACATGTATTGCATGGGATTGAGCCTTGTGATTGTGTTGACAATCTTGTGTGTTTCAAGATTTTGAACTAGTTCCAATATTTCATCTTGGGTCATTCCTTGGAATTTTTTGGTGACATCCTCCACTTGGAAACCTCCCTCTTGACAATATTGAGGCATTTTATGGGGATTAAGTAGAGGGTTGATAGATTCCCTAGGGTTGAATTGTGATGTAGTTTGACTTAAGTCACTTGAGGTTGATGTTTCTTTGTTTTTCTCCATGATCTTCTTGTATTGTGACCTTGTTTCGACCATAAAATAAGGATCAACTTTTAGGAATATGGGAGGTAAACCTTTAACTCCTTTGGTTGATCTAAACTTTAGGTACAAAAAGAAAATCTAGAATGTTTAAGGATCAAATGATGGTGATGTGATAAATGAAGGGTGAATGGTATGGATGTTTGAACTTTTGACTTTGGATGAATACTAGACCTTAGGATTTTTTATTGTGATTTAGTTTGATTTGGATAATGGACTTGTAAATCCCAAGATGTTAGATGTTATATTGAGGTAAATGTATCCAAAGGGGGGGCTAATTTAACTAAATGTGTGAGAAAGGATTCATCCCCACACACCTAGCCAAACAAGGTGATTTTGGTTTTTTATTTAAAGATTACTAAAATTCTAGCATAGATGATTTTTTCCAAAGTTTATAAAAGTCGTTTGTGAGATGAGAGTTTGATGAATGTTGTGATAAATGAAAGTGTTGATTTTGATCCTAGATGAACCTAGAAAGACTTTTTTTACAAGACTAAGGTGTTGAAGAACATGCTATACCTCTAAAGTGTTTCAAAAATCATAAGGTTCATATTGAGCATACATATTTGGATTGTTGAGTGGAATAATCTTATAAAACCTTGTTACCTTCTTTCTTATCTTAGTGTATTGTCTTTGGTTGCACTTTCTAATGTATCTCTTGATATCTTTTTGAGTATGAATCCTAAACTTGAAGTTTTTGCATAAATACTTTTGCTTTGGAATCTTGAGTTTGCGGGAAATCATGAGAACAAACACATATGTGGGGTTCAATTTTCTTTTATCTTGATTAAATGGATTCTTTTTACCACATCAACACATCTTGTTTAAATTTCAAACTAAATGTCTATGTCATGGCTCTTTTTCATTCCACAAGGTCCATTATGTGAAAATAAAAGAGTCAAGGCCATAGTTTCCCTAGGTTGACTTTGGAGAGAGAAAATTGAGATATGGGCCTAAATATTTAGAAGCCTCTAAGGATAAAATCCCTAGGGACAAAAAGTAATAATTGGACTCTTCAAGGATATTTTCTCTTTCCAAAGGGTTTGAAATTTTGATGACTTGTTAAATGTTTGAGATCCAAGCAATGTGTTTGACTGACACACAAATTGCACAATCCTAGATTAGAAATGGTCATACTTGTTGAGTCTCCACTCATATTTCTCCAAACACTAAGGCAAAGTGAATAGTTAGAGATTTGGCAACACTAGCTCCCCTCCATGGCACACACTTCTCGGGACCACCAAATCTCAAAATCTTGAAGATCTGGAGACCTTAAGGATTTTTTTGTTTCTACTTTGAATAGTACAAATGTGGGGTGGCTTCAAAATGACTGTTCTTGCACCAATAAGCATTAAGGATTTTGGTCACTAAACAAATGGGTTGTAGTGAGGACTTTCATTCAAGGTGGCAATACATGTGGCAAGATTAGCTCAATATTATGGAGAATCAAGAGGCCTATTAGTCCTTTCCCTAAGGAAGAAATTTAATGTATCACATAAATACTATGGGTGACACTTGTCAGTATGACACATCTGCACCTGTTGTTGATGGCTTTCATCACAACACATTTTTATATAGTGATTGGAAGAGATTTTCTTTAGCCTATTACCACTTGGGTCATTCCCTCCTTTCGAAGCGGGGAGGTAGGCCCTCTAAAGATAAACAAAAGTGAAGAAGTACATTTGTGGTTTGACTACCCAGATCACATAAGGAATAAGGAGGGAACACAAAAAATGTATTTTCTTCACACTAGCATGGGAGTTCAATTTTAGATCCAAATCAAAATGTGTGGGTGATTTTAGAAAACCAATGTCAATGGAATGCTTTTGATTCTCAAGATCGTCGAGTGGCGCAAGAGAACCACATATGTATTCAAGTGACAAGGATTGCAAAAAATCACAAAACAAGGAAAACACAAGTTCTTTTTAATCCCCAAAGTAAATATGAATTTGTTTTAAGCACCAAAAGCTAAGTGTGAATTTTTCTTGTTTAATTTTAACCCACAAAGAAATGTCTAGTAAGTTCCTAATGTTCAATTTTAGCCCAACTTTGATAAAGCTTGAGTTGATTGTTAATTTTAAGCCCAAAGTAATTCTAGTTGGTCCTAAAAAAAAAATCAAAAGCAGAATTGGAAACCTTGAGCTATTACAATGAACATTTAAAAATTCTTTTAGGTCTCCAAGTCAATTTTCCTCCTCTTTCTACAAAGGCGACATCGAGAAACAAAGGTGATGCTCTGCAACTAAAAAATGTGACACTAAAAATGAAGGTGACACTCTGATGAAATGCAAAGGTGGTGCTCTACAGCAGAAAGATAGCACAAATACAGTGCAATATCAGAGGCAGTGCTCTATTAGAAAACAAAATTAGACAGAAGCGGTGCTATAGAAAAGGCAACATGATAGCGGCGTGCAAAGGTGACGTGACATGACATATGTGATGTTGAGAACAAATTTGGTGCTATGTGTGTAAGAAAAGGTAGTGTTGTATGCCAAGGCAGTGTTGTATCGAGCAAAAGTGGTATCGCCCTCTTGTAGCTACAAAAAATGATATTTTCAAGCAAAATTATCAAAATCAAATGGGTTAGCCCTCCTTCTAGCATCAAAATGTGAACACCAAACCTACAATTTTCTAATAGAACATCAAACAATAGTTAATCATGTTAGAAAGGCCAATCTAGCATTCCCTATGAAATTCTTAACTAAATCGAGAAGAAAACATGAAAATGGGAGCATAACAAACCAAAGACAACATGCAATCATCCTCTACGGGGATTGGTGCTCCTTTGATGTGGAAAGAAGCCCTTTCCTAGTCCCTTTGATATGATTTGATGATTTTGATAATCTAAAGTGTGAGATTTGATGCAAAATGATAACATAAACTAGCTAAAGTGATGAAAATGGTGAAATTCTATGAGTAGAAATGCCTATAGTAAGAATGCTTCAAGTTGTGGATCCATATTGTGTAGAGGAAGCCTCTATTTATAGGAATTGAGGATTGAATAATGAGATAAATCAGTGAATGTGGGATAAAAAGGGAGCCAATGAGAATGTGACACTTGTCACAATTCTATTGGATGAGAGTGGAGCACATTTTGGGGAATATGTTAAGTAAAGGAGGATGTAAGACGAATAAATGAGAATGGTTGAGGATTTGAAAGGTTGTAAGAAGTAAATAAATGTGGTTGAAGAATTGAAAGGATGTAAAAGGAGTAAATTAAGGTGTAAGAAGAGTTAATGAATGTGTAAGAGGTTATTTAAAACCTTTGGAGAGAAATTGAATGAGGAGGTGGTTCAGAGGAATATTCCTTGAAATATGCCATTGTGAGGATAAATAGAGGAATTGGATAATTAAATAGAAATTATTTTCATGTGCAACCTGGTTAGTTGACCATGGGTTGATTTAATTGTTGAAGAGTTAAAATTTGGAGGATTTATTAATGATGATTAGAAAGTGATTTAGGATTAATTAATTTGAATGGGTTAAGGGATTCTGACATTTGATTTGATTTAATTTGATCAAATGAGAGGAGTTGGGGGATTTGATTTAATTAAATATGATGAACATTAGTCAGAAGAAAGGTGAAATAATCTAATAAATTTAATTATTTAATTAATAGTAGAAATTGTTGATTTTAACTAAATAATGTTGATTATTTAATTAATTGATTAGTTCAAAGTGATTTAGGAAGAAATGGTGTTAATTAATCAAAATTAGATGCATAATATCAATCAGGTTTATTTAAGTATCTACAGTAATATTATGAGTAAGTAATTCTAAGAAAGAGAAGCATTTGGATCTAGTGTAATGCATAAGGAAGGTAGTGTAGAAGAAATATTTTTATGTAGTCATGGAGAAGGGTATTCCTATCAATTATTGAAAATTTAGGAAAAAATAGAAAGTGAAGGTGGTGAAATGGAATTAGGATAGTAGTTAAGAAATGAAAGAAAAAAATGATTGGAGAGACAAGAGAAAATTTAGCTACAAGAAGAGAGAGGTAAGGAAAATTTTAGGAAAGTGAGAGTATAAGAATGAGTAGAAAATATTCTATGAAAAATCAGGGTCAAATAAATTATGGTATATAGAGAGTGAAGAAGAAAAGGCCATGGTATTTATGGTAGAGATCAAAGATATGGTGGGAAAGGTAGACTAGCATGGTGCAAATAAGGCTAAGATGATGAGGATAAAGGAACATGGAAGAAGAATGGAAAAAGAAAAAAGAAAATAACTAAGCATTGAAACAAAAAGGAGATTAAAAGAGAAAAAACTAGAAAAAAAAATACTATATGAAAAAGGAACATAAACAAATAAACTAAAACTACACTAATACACTAGTGAAAATCAAGGAAGCTTTCACTTATCGATCACAATTACAACTGGTTCCAACACTTATTTAATCTTCAAAACCCTAACAAGGGTTATTCTCTTCACAACTTCACTATTCTACCTTATAGGTCTACAGACCTAATCTCTTGAACTTATCTCACAAATTCAAACACTAACCCACTAACCACTTATTTTTCCATGCACCTATTAATACCTTACAAAACATATCACAAAATCATTATAGGTCACTTTGGACCAACACCATCAAAACAAGGCTTCTACATTCTTCCTAAAGGCCAATTAGGCCACATTTACAAAGCAACTCCTCTCAAAACTCTATGCCAACCCCAAAAACCCATGGGAAGTCATTTTCTAGCCTTCAAAACTCTTAAATCAACAATTTTTAACACCAAGACAACCATCCAAGTCACTTATTCACCAAACCCTCACTTTTGCTTGTTTTGGAGAGGGTTTATTGAAAAACTATATTCCTAAACCAATCTCACCCCACCAAAGCCTCAAGCACATTCACAAATGTCTACATATGCTTAATACACATTTAGAAAAATTTTCCCCAACATATTTCAATCATTAACCCCATTAAAGCACTCATTTTCACTCAAACTTCTCACTTTTTCCAACTAAGGCATCACCTAAAAACCATCAACTTGCCTTCCTTGCTCTTGAAACACCATGGACTCCTAAAGTACACCTAATAGAGCCATTCCACCAAGTTACAAATATTTACAATGGGTGGAATGGCTTAAATCATTATTTTACACTCTCAAACCCTTGTTCTTGGGGTTACACAGTAGGGAAAAACTTTAAGAAACCCCAGCAAAGGTGTAAAATCTTGGAAAATCTTGTATACTTCCCAATAAAAATATTAATTTTAGTTGTTAATTTTTTCATTTTTTATGAAAAAAAAAATGTCCATTGGCAAATCTTTTCTAGTTGCTAGAAGTTTGTGGAAAATCCTAGCGAAATACAATTTTTTTAAAACCACTAAAATTTTTCCATTGGTAATTAAAATCTATTTTCAAACCAATAAAATATTTCGATTGGCGAATTAAACCTATTTTCAAACCAAAAATAATAATTTTGTTGGCGATTAAATTTTTTAAACTAAAAATAAAATTCATTGGTAAATTAAACCTATTTTCAATTGATTAAGAAAAAAACATTGGCGAATTAAACATAATATAAAACTAATAAAAAAATGCATGAAAATAAAGATTATTTGCCTCATTGTTTTCATCAACCATCCAAAAATCACCTACAGCTATAATAGTTTTTTCAAAAAAGCATCTTAACATGCTTCATAACAGAAAAAGTAACCCTGCCCAACTAAAACCAGTTCCACAACTATCTATATCTACCTTACATATTTCAACAGGCTAAAAATTTAGTACTAGTCTTGTGTTAATTCTCCAAAAACCCTACAAAAACTACAAATTCAACTAGTGCTACCCATTTCATAACCAACTTTCCTTGTTGCTTTTCCTTTCATCTTCCACTTCCTCACATTCTGTCCTTTTTCTTTCATACACTTTGCCTCCGCTTTCACCTGTGCTTCCATGTGCTCTGCCTCTGCTTTCGCTTGTGCTATAATTGCTTCCACCTTCATTAGCTCTATAAAGACTAGCTTCAATGCTTGCCATCCTAACCTTGCTTCTTCCCTGCATCAATTTTCAATCTCATCCTCCAACCAACGCATGAAAGGGATGCATCCTTCTGCCCTTCCAATTCCATATTTTCAAACCCTTCCTGGATGTTGAAACCTTCACCTAGAACTTCCCATTCAAGTATTGATTCTAATCCTTCCAAGAAATTTCTATGCATAATCATCTCCATCACTTCTCTCACTATGCTTGTCGATTCCCCCAAGTCCAAACCCCATGCTATAATCAAGAAGTATAAATCCATGTTAATCTTGTATCTATGCTTCATATTTCAAAAGGATTTCCCCAAAATCATCTACACACTCTGTACCAACCTCCCATCAGTGAATAAAAACATACCCATTAATCTTTGGTCAAAAGCTTCACCATAAAATGGGTTTAATTGCCTCCTCGAACACAGAGTGAAGTTGGCCTCCATTTGAAAACTGTTGCAGGTACACCACCACCACCACCACTCTTTCAAACTTTCTATGTGCCTTCTTCTCCACGCCAAACTCTATTATTAACCTAGCTAATCGAGGGCCGAGAGGTAATAATTTTACAAACTCCACATGTATTGATCTTAATTACCCATCAATATTTTAGTCATGTCCACTTGCTAAAATCTTCTTGTGATCTTCACTTCATAAATGCACTGTCCTTGCCACCTTTCCTATCTTAATTCAACAAAGTCAAGGTTTTGGTGCTTTTCCTAACCTTAGATGCAAGTCTTTCTTAGATGACATTTCATGGATTTGTGTAGGAATAAGATCTGAGAGCACAAATGGCCAGGACATTTAAGATTAGAGGAGGATGAAAAGTTTTTAGAGAATTCTATTATTAAACTATGTTTGATTTAGATAGGTTATTTAATATAATACTTCCCATCTAATTGTGTTTTTTTTTTATATATTTCACGCATATTTTTTGACACACATAAAATGGCACCCACCGTGGGGCTTAGCCCCTATTATTTTAACATTTTCTAGAAGTTCAATTTTGCAGGCTTGGATGTTTAGTTTTCTAGCACAACTGTGTAATTTTCTGGCACTTACGAAAGATTCTTTGGCACTTACACTGATTGTTCTGGCACATCAAGGGAGTTTTATGGTGCTTCCAAGCTATCTTGTGGCACTTCAGTGAGTTTCTATGGCGCTTTGACCATTTTCTATGGTGCTTTGGCCAAATTCTATGGTGCTTTCAATTAATTATGTTGTGCCTCTGTTGTTTTGGTGCTTTTTCTTATTGTTCTGGTGCTTTCATCTGTTTCTATATTTTTCCCGAGAATGAAAACTAATGTTGGCTTTTCGGTTTTGGAGGTTGCATAAAACACTATCAAAGACCTTGATGACACTCAAGAATGCTTTCCAAAGATAATCTATGAGAAACTACTAATGAATTTGATGTAGGGGCTGGATTTTATGTCTTTCCTTCTTGCTTAAATTAGGAACATAGATTAATTAGCAAGGAATGAACACCATGTTTACTGCTTATTTGGAAGGTTAGGCATATGCTTTCCCCTTGACTGGGTGACCAAAAAGCCAGACCCCTTCCTTTTCATTTATTTTGTGGTGTGTTTTGAATGGTAGGCATATGCTCTCCCCTTTACTGGGTGACCAAAAATCCAGACCCATTATTTGTTAATATGTGAGTGTGAGTAGGGTATGTGGTGAGGGTTCTCTCTTTATTCATGAAAAATAAAGAGGATCAAACTACGGGTATACTCTCTCGCTTTTGTTTATCCTAGAGGACCTACCTTGGGGAAAAATTACTCACCCAATGGAACGACTCAACCTGTAACACTCTAAATCCAAGAGTATTTCCAGTTGGGATATAAATGTGGATATTGGAGTAAATGCCAATATCACACAGTTGGCTCCAACGAGAAGGGCAACAATGGTCTCTCACCATGTTGGGTCAACTCCTACAAATGGAAAGTCCTTACTAGAACCCTTGTTATAGAATTGGCCAAATCCTTTATCTATTCTCTTAGTACAGCACCAGTCGGTGTGAAGCCATCCACATTCTCACAGTCTTTAGTAGAGATGATCAGTCTTCCATGGGATTTTCATGGAGGTTGGAAGCTTGGTTGACCTGAGAAGGGAGTGCAATGTAAGGGGGAGCTTGTGTGGCCAAGCTTTTGAATTCATCTGCTAAAGATAAGTGCAGTTGGGGTAAAACCTGTGTGGAATCCAAGAGAATATAGTCTATCACAGCCCTAGGGAATGTATGTTGTGCTTGATTGTGCTTGTCAAATTGTTCTCAAAACAAACCTCAAATGAAACTTTACACACTGGAAAAACTATAGAAATTGTGATTCAGAATAGATCATCCTGGAATAAACTATCCTTTTACCAAAAAAATAGAGAAATTAAACAAACTGGAAAAAAACTATTGCATTCACCAGTTCAATGCTTTCATTGCTTTCTGTAGTGCTTTCACCACTTTTTCTAGCACATTCACCCTCTGTTACAGCAGTTCCACCCTATTTTCCAACGCATCTTATCTTTTTTGTGGCACTTTGACCTCAGTATCCTGTGGTGCATTTTCCTATTTCTATGGCACACCCGAGCTATTATGTGGCACTTTGACCCTTTTCTTTCGTGCTTCCAAGCCATTTTGTGGCGCATTTGAGCTTTCCTATAGTGCTTCTACCTTTTTGTTGCTTCCGCCCACTGTAACAGCACTTCCATTAAAACCCAAAAACAAAGAGCTAACTACCATTCCCATCCATCATTTTGAAACCAAAACTCAAGCATCTTTCCAAATCCAAAGTCATTTGCAACCTTGACAAGATTTTGAACATGGTTTTTATCCAATGGCTTCACAAAAAATTAAAATTCGAAAACCAAAACCCATAACTCTTAGTCCAAAAGAACATCAACAACATATTTCCATGCTTTATGACTTTAGAGACAGATTGCTCTTCAATTTTTACAAAAAAAGCTTCCAAGAGCAACCTCAACTTGTATTCATTTTATTATTGCCAAAATCCAAGACTATTCCAAAGGTTCGAACATCTTTTTTAGGAGGGAAATTCATTCACCTTTTCACAATTGCAACCAAAATTTCAAAATCTCCTCACATTTGGAATTATCCTTTAGAGTCCAAAACTTTGTTGAAATTGACTTATCCAATTAAAAAATTTTACCTAAACTTTGATCAAACATCTAAAAGTGCCCATCATCGTCAACATCCCAAATTTGATAGTTAAGTTGAGTTTCCCCATCAAGGCTTTTATCCTTCATCTTGGAAACAATACACTTTGTATCAAATTTTGTCACCTTGGTTACATCAATAGAATTCATCATTCTATTCAACCTAGGTATTTTCCTTGGCACTCTCAAATAATGATCAAAATTTAGAAAACCTTAATCACTTGCATGCCCATTTTAACAAGGTCTCAAAAACAAAAACTTAAGGACAAAGAAACCGAACCTCTGCATAACATGGCTGAACCAAATGAAAATCCTTTTCATAAAATTTCCCAAAAGGAAACAAATGAGATAATAGAAGAAGATGTCGAACAAGCAAATCAAGACCCCAATTTCCATAAATTCCTAGAAAAAATATTTGAAAAAGATGGGGAGAAATACCTTTTGATGTTAACAAATTGAAGAGTATACCAAAGAAAACTGAAACCAAAACGCTTACTACCGATCAAATGACTACCTTGACAAATCAAATGCAAAACCTTCAACAACTCCAAGATATGAAAGGAGGGACTCCAAAAAGACACTTGTTGCAAGACATTTGTCCCTATCTGTTTGATAGAAGGTTAAACATGATACCATTTCCTCAAAATTGTGAATTGCCAAAATATGACAAATATAATGGGAAATCAGACCCTATATATCACATACAAGAATTTTGAACAAGGATTCTTGAAATCGACCATGAGGACACATACTTAATGAGACTCTTTCCTCATAGTCTAGGGGGTCATTGCATGGAATGGTTCTTGAAGTTGCAACTAGGCATAAAATCCTTCCAAGAACTTTGTTACACAATATTCCTATAACATGGCATGTGAGATAACCATGAAGGACCTTTGTAATACCAAAAAAAAAACAAGGAGAATCTTTTCTTGTATTCCTCCAAAGGTGGAGAAGGTTATTCGCTCGTTATGCTCGTCCCATAGCTGAACAAGAAAAGATGGAAATTTTTATCGATAACCTTAACAGTGAAATGAGCTATAGATTGCAACTACAATGTCCTCCTAGCTTTGAGAAGATGGTAGAAAATGGTATCAAAATCGAAGAAGCCTTAGTCAAAAGAGGGGTATTGAAAATTCACAATGATGGATCAAACAATGCTAGTTCATCTAACCATCATACTAATGAAAAACCCAAATTTTGGACAAGGAACAAAAATGCCAATGATGGTAATGTTGAAACACATAATGTTAAACTGATCTTCAACTTGTTAGGAACCACAACCAAGGTGGATCAAAACATCAATCAAGGAACTAATCAAAATGTCAACTCGTCTAATAACCAAAGTGGACACAATCAAAGTAATGCCCCATCAAAATTTCCACCATATCACACATAATCAAACCATAGAAAATTCACTTCTTTGGGTCAATCACACAAATCTACATTGAGAGAACTTCTTGAAAATAACCTCATAACACTACCTAACACTCAAGGATTCAAACCCAAAGTAAAATTGTCATGGTGGAATGATGCCCATTACTGTGAATTTCATCGATGCAAAGGTCACCTAATGAATAGTTGCATGTAATTGAAACATAAAATACAAGACTTGATAGATGCCAAAATCACATGAATAGAGGGACTCCAAACAATGCAGATCTCAGAGCATTCAAAAATCCCTTACAGAACTACAAAAAAGAGGAGTCCTCTACAATGAATAATAAGGAAAAGAACATAAACTATGTCCATGATACTGTCATAAACCATATCTCAGCAGCGGAAAACCAAATGAATACTATTGAAACCCATGATAGCAAAAACATTACTGCAAATGATGATATGATCTATGACATTCCAATTGAACCAGAACAAGATATCATTATCCTTGAAAATCAAATCAATGACATCCAACCAGACATGAATGCAAATGATACTCAAATCAATGTCATCAAAATCAATGGAAAACAAGACAGCATACCAGTGAATGCCACGACAAGAGCATAGGCCAAATGTGTCTTAAAAGGAGGTTCATCTAAAACATTTGTAGCATCGCCCAATCAATACAACATAGTGGACCAATTACAAAAGATCCCTACACATATATCAATATTGGAATTTCTCAAAATTTAACCTTCCCACAAAGAGATCTTGGAAAAATACTTAGTGGACACAACGGTGCCAATGAATCTAGAAGTTTGTAAATTCAAAGCCATGGTGAGACATTTAACCACACCACATTGCCTATCCTTTTTCAAAAATGATGACACATCCATTTCTCATCCCCAAAATGTTGCTCTCCATATTGAAATCCTGGTCCATAAACATTGTGTCAAACGTGTCCTAATAGATGGAGGAGTCGGCCTGAATATATGTACTTTAAAACTTGTTCATGCCTTGGTATTTTCTGAGAATGCAATTGATTCAAAGAAAAAGATTACAATAAAAGCATACGATGATGAGGAAAGAGCTTCATAGGGATTAATCATCCTACCTATTCAAGTGGGACCAATCCAAAAAGATGTAATCTACCAAGTCTTAGATAGGGATTTGACCTACAACATGCTATTGGGTCGACAATGGATTAATGAGATGCAAGCAGTCCCTTCAACATATCACCAATGTCTGAAATTTCCTTGTGGTTGTCAAGAAATTACCATTTCAACTGATTCAAATAGTCCCCAGTATTGCAATACCCTGAAATCTATCCAAGATATCTTTATACCTCATAATAGAGAAGCTTCCATTCCCACTACTTCCAATGATCGGGGCCATACAAGTTCCTCACTCAAACTGCTGGTCATTTCCACAAATCATGACAATCAATCCAGTTCCATGTCTAAACAATCTGAGAAGAAAGAAGAAGCTACTCCATCCACCTCCTCAAATCCCAAAACACAACTGAATTCCTTGTCAAAACAATTTGATGAAAAATTCCAAATCAAAGATAAAGGTGTTGGTGAATACTTCTTTGAACAGTCCTTGTGTCTTTCACACTTTTCTTCTCCAAAAGATTATGGACAACCCTCTACATCAACACAACAGACTCCACAACCAGTTACTAAATTTTATGGACGATTCATAAAAGAGAGCACATCTTTGATGAAGAAGAAGACAAAGACATCCTAAACTGGCTTTATAAAGATAAAGAAGAATCCCAAGCAGCAACTGCAACTGTGCAAACAACTAAATACGGAAAAGGTTTCCCTATCTTGGAAAAGATGGGATATGAAGGGAAAGGTCTCGTGGGTAAAAGAAAAGAGGGAATCATAGAACCAGTTCAACCCATTTTAATCAATCCAAAAGGCAAGACTAGACTGGGTTATAAAGAGGATGCAAAAGAAAATATGGTTGAAAGAATCCTACAGTTACAAGCCAGTGAAGAACATGAGACTAATTCCAATGAATATGAGTGGGATTCACTCATAAGAGTCTTGTCATGACAAGGACATTGATTTAGTACATAAATATGCAACCCTACTCGAAGAAGGACAAGGATTAGGTTCTAGACCGTTTGAATTCGGATCGCAACACCTTGATGATTCTAATGTAGACAATTCAACTCAGAGTGAAACAGATAATTCGGAAGAGAGTTACCTTCTAGACCTTGATTTTTCTATTGGAAAAATTGAATACATCGCTATCTTAACCCTTACCATTTCCGATCTTAACTCGTCTGGTAACTACTTACCTTTAGTGCATCCTAAGCTTATAGATTGGGACCTAACTAAGCCATTCGACATCCCTACATTTTTTAATGATGACACCATCATCAATTTCCTGTATGCCAATGATCCCAAAATAGATTCCACCAATGAACATCATAACAAGGCTTCCATAAAGGAGAGTATCAAATCATCCAGCTACAAAATGAATAATATAGGAAATAGATATTATATTGAAAACCATTCAATGGCAGTACCAGATCTGGAAAAAGTAAAAACAAAGAGCGCATCCAATGGTGAAAACCTCTCTGAGGCATCAAAGGATGGAAGATTTGATACACTCCCAAAACATTTTCAAGAAAGGTCAAAGGTCTTGATTGAACCCACACAGTTTGTGAACATCGGAAATGAAGAGACAGTGAAGAATATCCATCTAGTAGCATCATTGACAGATTAGGAAAATCCAAGTTTTCTCAAATTTTTCACAGAGAAACAAATCAAATTTTCTTAGTCATATGCTAATATGTCGGGAATTGATCCAGAACTCATCATGCATCATCTATCATTACCTCCAAGAGTGAAACCAGTCAAACAGAAGTTGAGAAGAATGCATTTCCATATCTCATTATTGGTAAAGGCGGAGTTGAAGAAATTGTTAGATGTTGGATTCATTATACCCATTGACTATGCCGAGTGGATCTCCAATATAGTACCAATCTCAAAACCTAAAAATAGCATTCGCATCTACACATATTTCTAGGATCTTAACAAAGCTTTTCCTAAGGATGATTTTCCTTTGCCCAATATAGATATCATAGTAGATTTGACGGCAGGACATGGTATGCTATCGCTGATGGATGGCTTTTTTGGGTATAATCAAATCAAAATAGCCCCAAAAGATCAAGATAAAACTATTTTTACTTGTCCATGGGGAGCCTTCTGTTGGAATGTTATGCCCTTTGGTTTGAAAAATGCAGGAGGTACCTACTAATGTGCCATGACAACAATTTTTCATGATATGATGCATACCTTCATGGAAGACTATGTGGACGATTTATTGTCCAAATCATATACCAGGAAAGGGAATTTGGAGATCCTAGATAAAATTTTGACCAGATTGGAAAAATTCAATGTGCGGCTAAATCCCAAGAAATGTGTGTTTGGAGTGACATCAACAATACTCCTGGGTTACATAGTATCAGAAAAATGAATTGAGGTGGACCCAGACAAAGTCAAAGCCATTATGGAAATGCCACCACCAAATAGCATTGGCCAACTTCATTCTCTACAAGGGAGGTTTCAGTCAATCTGTAGATTCATTTCACAGCTGCCAGACAAGACCCATCCCTTCACTTATTTGCTACATAAAAATGTTTCTTTCTGATGGAATGAATAATGTGAAGGAGCCTTCAACCATTTGAAACAATATTTAATGAATCTTCATGTCCTAGTACCACCATCATAAGGGAAGCCACTACTGTTATATATTGCTATAACAAAGACATCATTGGGAGCCCTATTAGCACAAGAAGACTCAACAAGAAAAGAACAAGTAGTTTATTACATCAGTAGGACACTAAATGGCTATGAAATCAACTATACCTCTATTGAAAAGGCCTGACTAGCAGTAGTATTTTCTACTCTACAACTACGACACTACATGCTAACTCACACCATCAAGTTGATAGCCAAAATTGATCCTCTCAAATATGTCCTCAGTAAAGAAAACCTAATAGGGAGATTAGCTAAATGGGTCATGATACTCAGTGAATTTGATATCTAATATGTAGATAGGAAAGCCATAAAAGGACAAGTGATTGCTAACTAGTTAGCAGAGGCACCATTACTAGATAATAATCCTTTACACATTGAATTTCCAGATGTTGATGTTCTTATTGTGGCTGCAAAATAATGGACACTGTACTTTGATGGATCAAACACCCAACACGGATTAGGATCTGGAATCCTATTTGTCACCCCACAAGGACATACCATACCAAAATCATACAGACTGATGTTCCCTTGTACTAACAACATGGCAGAGTATGAAGCATTAATCATTGGCATCAAAATAGCTATAGAGTGGAAAGTCCTAGAATTGCAAGTGTATGGGGATTCTCAGTTGGTCATTAACCAAGTCAATGATGATTATCAAACAAGAGATGACAAATTGATGCCTTACAAGAGAATGTTAGACAATTTCAAGAAATATTTTGTGGATATCAAATTTGAGCAAATTTCAAGAGTGGACAATAAAGTCGTTGATGGCATGGCTACTATTGCCTCCTTGTTACAAATTCTAGAGAAAAGAAGTCGTTATGAGTTCTTGGTGGAACAATTGTTTTCCCCTGCCTATGATGGTACAGAATCCCATGTCATATGTCACCTATTTGATACCAACACCTCAATCTATAGTGAAATTTATACCTACCTGAAAGATAACACTCTTCCACTTGACTTGTCACAAAACCAAAAATGCAATCTCATTCGCCAAGCCACCTAACATACACTTATAGCAGATGTACTATACCGATGAGGTCTTGATGAACTCTCTTATGATGTCTAGAACATAATGAATCTGAAATGGCTTTACAAGAAGTCCATGAGGGAGTATGTGGAACATATTCAAGTGGCCTAACCTTAGCCAAGAAACTTCTTGGATTAGGATATTATTGGCCAACTATGGAAAATGAGCCTTTTTAGTTTGTGAAGAAATGTCATAAATGTTAGATTTATGGCAACCTTATCCATGCACCAACACAAGAACTTCAACCTTTTGCATCCACATGCCATTTTTTCAATGGGGACTAAATCTTGTTGGTAAAATTCATCCATCTTCATCAAACGGACACAAGTTTATCATCATAGCTACAGAATACTTCACAAAGTGGATTGAGGTTGTTCCTTTAACCAACATCACAGGAAAGTAGATTTCATCATTCATCCTTAACTACATTATTTGTAGATATGGAATTCCCTAATCCATAGTCACTGACAATGGAAGACCTTTCAAAAATCAAGACATGCAAGAATTGTGTGAGAAGTTAAATATCCAACATCACTTCTCCACACCATATTATCCCCAAGGGAGTGGTCAAGAAGAGGCTTCCAATAAGACTATTCTCAATATTTTGAAGAAAACTGTCAATGATACGGGACTTGATTGGCATATCTAGTTAAACCCTACCTTGTGGGAATACCGCACCAATATTTGCACACCAATAGGAGCTACACCATATGCTTTGGTATATGGGTCTGAGGCCATTGTACCTATTGAAGTTGAAATACCATTGCTTTGAGTTTATTTAAAAGGAATCATCCCTTATGAAGATTACCAAGTCTCTAGATTGCAAGAACTAGAACTATTAGATGAGTGGCACCAACATGCATTGAATCACCTGAAATCCTACCAACAATGTATGTCCAAGAATTATAACCACAAGGTCAAACCTAGAACTTTCCAAGTTGGTGACTTAGTCTTGAAGGAAAACCCACGCAATCAGCAAGACAAAGAGAAGAAAGGAAAGTTTGAACCAAATTGGTTCGAACCTTTTATCATTATAGCAACTTATGGTGTAGGAGCATATCAGTTGTCTATGCTAGAAGGGGAACAATTTGACGAACCCATGAATAGTCTTCATCTTAAGAAATTATATGCATAGGTCAGTCGATGTATCAGAAAAAGTCCTAAAGAAATCCAAAAACATTAGAAAAATTCCTGAAGAAATCCAAAAAAATTAGAAAATGTCCTTAAAAAATGGTTACCCTGGTGAAAACCTAGCAAACAGGCATCTTGATAACGACAAAAAGAAATCAAAAAAAGAACAAAAAAAAAAAAAATCTGAAAATCTGAAAAAAGTGCAATAAAAGGAAGTGGTGAAAACCTAGCAATAGGCGCTATTTGTGACATGTTGGCTTCTTCCTCTATGGAACATGTGATCACTAGCTTGGTATCATTACCTACCACATCCTTCATTCAAGTTGCATATACATACCTTGTTGTGTCGGTCACATCTCACCTTGGCTTCTTGAACATTGTGCATATCCATAATAAACTAGCTTGTTTCCACTCGGGTAAAATCCTGACCTTGCTAGGGGCAACAAATCTTGAGCTTAAATCAACAGACAAACAACAAGAAGACAAACATGGCGAAAACATTGATCATAGTGAAATCAAACATAGAACATAAATCACCATCGAAAATGCATCAAACATCCTTGTCACGTCAAAAAATTCAAAAATAGGTCCAAAATTAGAAAATCCCTAAAAAGGTCAAAAAATCCAAAAATCCAAAAATAGAGTCATGGTTGAATTGTGTTGTCGCAGTTCCTTGTAATTAAGTGTATGTTTATATCCTGGTCCTGTAAATTGGTCGAGTCGGTCGAACTACGTGGTCTCTACGTGTATAACATAGGCAAGGCTAATCTTTGATCAGCCCCTAAGGCCCCTAGGATAAGTCTTTAGGTTAGGTTCTTGGTCAAAATCTTAGAAAACACCTAAAAGTTGGAAATTTGAAAAATCCAAAAATAGGGAAAAATCATGGTTACAAGGATGATGCTATTCTGAATCACAGTTTTAACACTTTCACACAAATGTTTGAAATTGTTTGTATTATGATTGATGTTATCATTTCTCAGGAGCAATTCAAGGATGTCAGAGAACTAGAAAAGCTATGATTGAGAATGATATTTTTCTTTGTCTGATGCCTGTGAGTTCATCATTATTACTACGGGAATTGTCATGGGATGTGCTCTACAAAGTATCACTGATGACATTCTGGATTCACAGAAGAAAAGTGTTAATTCTTGTTTGTTTAAGCAAGGGATGCTCAGGTCATCTTGGTCTAATTATACCTAGATGCTTGTGTTAACTTGCACTCAAACATTATGGAAGTAGTACTCAGGTCATCATGGTTCAGTTTTACCATTGATGTTTGCATTCACTTTCAACATCTTTAAAGGCTCAATGATGACAATAGGCATCAACATATGTAAGATAATCATTCATTCATTACATGCATGCATTAGGTCATAATATTTGGATCAAAAAATACAACACATAAGTTACCATGCATATCATACATCCATAGGACCATATAAATTCATTCATTCATTATTAGAATCATTCATCTCTGCATTAATATCATCTTGCCTATCATACATCATACAACATTGCACCCAAAAAAATACAAAAATAATATGTAGGAATTTGCATAGAACCATAGGATCATAACATGTATTGCATCCATGGCATATAATATCATCATCATAAAGCATCGCATAACATACATGACATAGAAATTAAATGCATCCATCATAATAAATCAACATGCATAAACACATAGGATCATCATCATCACTGCATATATATCTCAAAAAATATGTCAAATGTACAAGGATATCTAAATGTCAAGAAATACAACATCAAAATGTGGCCATATCAAGATTCAGTGTATACATTAGGGTATAGCATAAAATGAGGAAAAACTATGTGGTGCTACCTCCCAAAGTTGTCGGCATTGTTGAACCTGTACCCCCTACTGCACCTGAGGGACTCGAACCTAGATCTCTTTGATCCCCTGGTAATGGCTATGTCACACCCATGCTCACTATCTAAGACTGAGATCTACTAGTCTGAGACCAGGTAAAGCTTTATCGCCCCTTAGGTGGGACCAAATCATGATATCGATCTCTATAAAATTGAAGCTCCTAAGAAGTGTGGCGTATCTCCCTAAAATAATTTGTAGCTCCCATGGTCATAGCAGCCTGTTGTAACCTCTCTATAATGGCCTCTACCTACTCAACCCATCATCTCAGAGCTTCTCTCTCTACAATCAGCGTTGTAACCTATCCTTGTGCTTGTCCCTAACCCTGTAGATTTGCCAACTATTGTCGGGCAGCATCTCTCTCGACTGTCAAAGTCTGAATCTGACCCTATGCCTATAAGAGTTGTGCCTTCACCTAAGTCAGCAGTTGTGTTTGTGTCTATAACTACCCCTGTAACTGTGTTAGCTTCCCCTGAACAGTCTAAACCTATGTGTGCAAAGCAGTGCTTTGTGACTGTTGCTACTAAGAAGGAAAGCGTATGTGTACCCATTGATGTGATGTTGCAACCAAGGATCACCTCCAATGAGGCACTCTGATGTCAAAACTAGGATGTGTACCACATCCTCCATCCCCTCATCTCCTCCACCTCCTCTCATGTCATCTCCTACATCACCATCATCACCCTCCTCTCCCTCCTCCTCACCCCTGCCATCCCTGCCTCGTCTCCGTCTGGTTGGTCTATCCTTGTCATCCTCAAATGGTGGCATGGGCTTGTCAGGCCTTGAAATCCTCAAAAATGGATGTTGAACACACTATTTCATGTACTCATCACTCCTATAACCCTCAACTATCTTTGGATGATAGTCCCAGAGCACCGGTTGTAAATGCATGAACTCCTCATATGCAACATAGTAGGACAATGTCAATCCCCACTCTATGACATCATGTTGCCTATGGGCATACAGGGTCGATCCCTGCAGCATCCCTTACACTCGACCATACTATCTCAGTACCCTTGGTAACAAAAATCTCTCAATGATGTATGGATTCCACCCAATAAGATATCTAGCTATCATAAAATAAGGAACCTCCAAATGGTCCTCTATCCACTACATCCAAATCATCGAGAACTCGTCACCAATACTCTAGTTTTCCTAGCTTATGCTGGAAAATTGTGCCAACATAGCAATAAATGTATGGCCTCTCGAATGGTTAGAATTTGTCAGTCTCAGGTCGTGTAACCGCAATGTGCTCCCAAGCCCAAATCTGGAGCAATGTGACTCTAGTAGACAAGTTGGCTCCTCCCAGATATACCACCTAGTGCAAATCATGATATAGGTGAGAAAGCATGCATGACTCCCAAGCAAAATAGGTCCCAAACTGAACCATTTGCTCTAGTTTGTGCCCCCAACCAACAGAAAACCCCTTTTCCCTCTTGTTGAGACATAAAAAGCCACCAACAAATCCTGCAAGAATGGAAGGCAAAGGTACATCATTGGAAAATATCTCTAACCATGGAATCCAACATCCAGCAATCTAATCATCATGAAAAAGTCTGTGTAACACATTTGTACCTCCCTGCTCAGTCAAGTCATAGGTCACAATGTCACCAACCATGGGAATCTGCAAAATCCTGTACACATCCTCCAGTGTGACAATCATCTCTCTAGTGGGCAGATTGAAAGTGTTGCAGTCAGTATGCCACCTCTCTACTAGTGCTGTCAAAAATCCCTAGTTAATCCTAACCCGAGGCATATCAATCAGTGAAGACAAACCACATCTCTCAACAATATCTCTCTTGATGTGAGACAGTTGTGGTATCATCTCCCATGTCAGCAGAAATTGCTCTCAAGACTGAAGATTATCTAAATCCATCTCCTATCATTTTGAAAGCATCACAAATCAGCATATCAATCAAATCAAAATCAACAAATCAATCAATCAACCTATCAATCCTCTTGATATTTTCATCAAATCTCATCAACATTTTTTTTTTGACTCTCACCTATCATGAGATCAAAACAACATCATCATTAGTGCATCTCGCCTATCATGAGGTCACTACATCATCTTTCCTATCATCAAAAACTTAATCAACAGCTAAAAGCGATTAAACATCAACATTCAGGGAGAAAATAACAAACATCTTCATTTTGTCTTGAAAGTGCCAAAATAGATCATGGAGGCGCAATTTCGGGTGAATGCGCCATTTTGTGGCTTGGAGGTGCCATTTTTTGCAAATGCGCCAAAAAATCACGTTGAGGCACCATTTCAGTTGAAAGCGCCAGACAAAAGGGAAAAAGCGCCATTTTAGCTAAAAGCGCTAGAACAAGGTGCCAAAGCGCCAAAACCCTAAAATTGACCCTTGGCCACTTTGAAGCACCATTTTGAAACTCCTAGGTGACAAAATTGAAGCACCAAAACTATTGCCAAAAGCACCAAAACTCCTAATCTAGGTGCCACAAAAAACTTCAAAAATGCTAAAAGATTTTGCAATTTTACAATTTGAATTGAAAAATGTGACAAAAATTCATTTTCAAATCACCAAGCAAGGTTTTGAAATTCTTACCGGAGGTCCGTATCCTGCTAGTCGATTATGTCGTCATACCTACTCGAATCGATGATGCTGTAGAGGGATCACCATCTTGCTCAGAAGCTCCAAAATGATCTCTCCCTCCAAAAAAAATTCAAAATTTAATTACCACAAATGAACTCCTTTTTACTTTTTAACTCTTAATAAGCGTAATTAAAGGGGTTAATTTTGGTGGCATTATTTAAATTTCTTTGAGAGGCAATTAATTGGGGCAGCTTGCAATCTTTCATATCGGGAGATAAATTGTTAGAATACCATCAAATTAGGATTTTATCATCATCACCATCATAAATCAATTGAAATTTTCAAAAATCATCAAAAATCCTTTTCATCACAAATTTCTTGATTTATCCCCTGAGGGGGCATATAGTCGTAATCCTCTGAAAACATTGTCCAGGGCATTATTAAAAATTTTAGCAGCACTAGTAAATTTTTCTTTGAAGTAATTCATAAACACATCACTTCAAAGAGGGTTAAAATGTATACACTCAAAATTGGTCTAGAGAATAGTAATTAAATATTGATTATTTAGTTAATAATTTTTGTATTCCTCTACTATATAAATAAATCAAATTTATTTACATAGTTCCTTTTCTCTTAATTCTTCTATTCCAATTCACCTCTTTCACAATTTATTTAAAATGAGAAAATCTAAATAATTTGTTTTATTTTCATTAACTTCCCTCTCACTTAATTCAAATTTTTAAATTTGAATTCCATCACATTTCAACATACTTTTCTCTACCTACCTTCCACCTCACCCTCCAACTCACCATGTGTCACATGAAAATGATTATTATTATTTTCTAAATTGGATAATTATTCTCAAAAATTTAACCACCTTGAGGACACATGGCTCCTTCATCCAAATGATTCCCTCTTGCACTTAGCAAAATGGTTTTATTAAAGGGAACATTTACCTTGTTTTCTCTATCCTCTTCATTCTTCTTCGTCGGATTCTTCAAATTAAATCTTGATCACTCATGGCTGCCAACTCACCCAATGCCTTGAAAAAATCTATAAATTGAGCCCAATTTACAGCTTTTGCATAAGGAGCAATTGCATAATCTTACTCTGCAGAATTTCACTTGAGTTTTTAGAGCTTCATTTGCATTTTTGGCTTACCATTTAGAATAGATTGTCAATTTAGATTAGAATCATGGATCCTTTAGATGTTTCTTAGTTTGTTTCAATTTAGCATTTAGAATCATTTCCACATCATTATCATTATTTTAATTTTATTCTACATCATTCACATATCATTTGTATGCAGTTGTACATTTCACCATATCACTTTATCACTCCATCCAGTAATCATCCAATCATGTAGATGTAGGTTTATAATCTACATTGTAAATGGATAGGCTACTCGTTTCTTAGATGACATCTCAGGGATTTGTGTAGGAATAAGATCTGAGAGCACAAATGGCTAGGACATTTAAGATTAGAGGAGGATGTGAAGTTTTTAGAGAATTTTTTTTATTAAACTATGTTTGATTTAGATAGGTTCTTTAATATAATACTTCCCATCTAAGTGTGTTTGTTTTGATATAATTCATGCATATTTTCTAACACATAGTTCCAAATTTCAGCGACCATGTGACATTATGGACCATGACCATTTGATGTTTTTTTGATGGATGGTTGTAGTTGCATTCCTAAAGTATATCTCTCAAGCACTAGATTTGTGAATTGAAACCTCTAGAATTACACTAGAACCATTAGATTTTCATAAATCAATGGTTGAGATTTTATTAATTATTTAGATTTTGTATATCATCATGCTCTTGTTTACCATTTAATTTTTCCTAAGTCATACCAAAATATTTTATGACAAAGCCTTAAATCTTAACTCTTTAATCCTAAGGGTCGAGTCTCATCAACCTAGCTATGTCCCCATTTTAAAAATAACTTTATAGTTTACTTGCATGTGCACTATGTAGCCATCTTGTCATCTATCACAGGCATACCTTTTAAGCACTTGTTTATAAGGATTCAAGTGTTGAAATAAATGTTAATTGTCACGTCAATGATAGTGGTGAATTTAAAAATGATAAGTGTGATTTCATATTGATCAAGTGTTCATGCTAACTTCTATATATACTTCACCAACTTGATGTTCTTCATATCATTTATAATATATTTGGCATTGATTTATTTCTTCTCTATTCTCAATTTAACTGAGATATTATGGAGTCTTCATGGTGTGTCATGCAACCCAAATGTTTTTGGGAGAAAAGAAGGGATGATGCATACGACAGGCGAAAGTTGGGTATGGTTTTTACAATTCCTTGTGTGTAGGTTGAGGATGCTATAAGAATAATTGTGGGTTGGGAATGGCTTCATAATTACCCTCGTGCTCTATATTATGAGGTAGCTTTGGCTTTAAAGTCCAATTGCATGGAAATTTTGCTCTATAAATATTTGGTGAAGACGCTGGCAATATGTTATTTGCAACCTTTCATTTACTCTATTTCTTCGTTGGAGTTGGCACTAGAGCATTACAATTTTTAAAGTGGGTTAGCGCCTATTAGTGGAATCTTCAGGAAAGTGGAATTGCATGCTTCTACAGTGCAGGCTCTTTCCCTATTTAATATGAGATGGGGTCTGCTATGTGATACGAAAACTAAATCATTAAAGAGTCTGGAGTTTTGGAGGAAGGTTTTGGGTGATTTGCTTTTCTTCTCTGTTGTTAATTTGTTAAATTCAATTCACATTCTATTCAAACAACTGGTTGATGGCCTCAGCTAATATTACAAAAAAAAATAGTAATGAATTGTGTGATGTGTCACGTGTCTATATTTTATTGTATAGCGTAACAGTTCTTGTAATATGTACTTTGTGACTAGTTTTTTGTCACAGTTAATGGCTTTTTGGCCATGCTTGTTATGTACTATGTACTTCATTCTTTAGCAATAGCTACTTAAATTAAAATGCTTTTTGTGGTTCTATTCTTGTAAATCCCTTTTGCTTTGATCAATATAAAAATGTTAAATGTGGCTTTTAAAACTAATAGTAATAATTATCAACATATAGTTCTGATCATAAGTGAGTGAAATTTATTGTGACTTATTAGTGGACATTGATAATGATTAAGGTAAAATGAAACATTTAATTCTCTCTTTTCGATGCGTTGGAGTACTCTACCTTTCATTTATTCTATTGAAATTCTCAATTTGGCTATGGTACTAAGCGACGGTGTAGATTAATACCATATGAATAGCTAGAATGATTGATTGGATAGCTTTATATTGAAAATTGCACGATGTACTCTAGAATCATAGATGATGATGTCAATATTCTAATGATTTTGACAATTGACAGCATGCATGACACTACTGATTTTGATAATTGATAGCTTGTTAGCTTGAGGTATATTTTACAACTTTGCATGTAGCCAGCTTAAGGTACCGATTAAGTTGGATTTTTGGTTTGCATGAATCACAATTATTACTAGTCAGTAGTAACTATACACAACCTCACACGTGACACATGTGAGGTGTACAAGGGACCAAGCTGGTAGTGGCACTTTTGGCGACACTTTTGGCCCATAAATAAGGATAGTGAGCACAACTAAAATCATTCATTGAATTATCATAAGGGTTTTCATTTTGTAGGGTTAATAACTTAATAAGGATTTAGGAAGAAGATGATGCGGTATTATTGGGGATGCTCTAAATCCTCCTACCTCCAGTTATATAGTTACAGAGTAAAAGACCAATTTCCTTCATGTTCAAAATGGGTGGAATTGGAAAGAAGTTGATTTGGTTCATCTGACTACTCAAACAGGTTTTGAACCAGGATGAGGAGATCTAATGGACATAAGTGATATCTAGATGCATGGAGGCTGTAGGTAGAAGACAAGAGCAGTTTTACTACCCCCCATCATCTGCATGGTTGTCCAGGTAATTCTCATGCATTTATTTTCAGTGCTCATCTTCTACATGGGAGCAGTTTTACTACCCCTCATCATCTGCATGGTTGGCCAGGAGAGTCTCTTGCATTTATTTTAAGACACCATGGTCTACCAGGCAAGTCCCATGCATTTATTTTCAGTGCTCATCTTCTGCATGAGAGAAATTTTACAACCCCTCATCTTCTGCATGAGTTTGGTTCTAAAAGGGGCTAAGTACATTGTGTATCTTCACAGCTCCCATTTCTCCAGTTTGATTAGGCCCCCTTTCCCCATGCATTTATTTTCAAAGCCCATGGCTAACCCGGCAAGTCCCATGTGTTTATTTTTAGAGCTCATGGTTGACCCGACAAGTTCCATTTATTTTCAGAGATACATGTATCACATTTACGTTTTCAACTTTTCACCAGTGGTCCAACAGAAGCTTTGTGCTTGCACTTACATTTATATTTGTACTATGTAATAATGTGACATTGTAATTCAGTAATCAGTTGTAATAAAATAAATGGTTGTGCTATTAATGTGACATTGTAATTCATTTTATTAAATCATTTTCCAGTTAAGTGCTATTAATGGTTGTGTAATGTGTTATTAATGTGACATTGTAATTCATTTTATTAAGGCCTTTGCAATGTTAATTTTTTGGCCCCTTGGCCTTGATATCAATCCTAACGCATTAAAGTTTAAAGCAAATTTAAAACACATGTTTTATGTTTATTATTTATATCATAAATTACTCAACTGTTCGATGAACATTTGATGTATGGTTGTAGTTGTATTCTGGAATGAAATGCATAGAGTGCTAGGCTTGTGAACTTAAACCTCTGGAATCACCCTATCACCATTAGATTAACAAAGATCAACAGTTTAAAATTTGTTGTCAATGTAAGAGTAAATCATTAACGGCTTGTTTTAAATGTTGTCAGTCATGTACTACCTAATTGTGTACTATGTAGTCCGTAAGTAATGAGTAGACGTTTCAGTGCCATTCACTTTAATATTCAAAAAAATAGCACTTTCTATTGCTAAGTGATTTTATTTTGAAGTTAGAGGGTCAACACACAGGGAGATTTCAGTCTTCAGTCTGCTCATTGCAGTGCACCACCATGTTTTGGGTTCCACAGTTCCACTTCCAACAAAGCCATTCTAGTAACCCAGTTTCAACTTCAAGAATCAAAATTCAAAATCCGGGTAAGTTAAAGAATTTCTGTGGCTACGTTTCATTGCTTGACGTTTCTTAAAATCTTATTTTGTCAACCTTTGAAGTTTAGGTTTAGGGTTAAGAGGCTTAAGAATTAAGAAAAATTAAGGACTAATAGGGAATTCACAAATTTCACATTGTTGATTGTATCAGCATGTCTACCAGCAATACCACTAGAGCAATGTCAGATAAAAAAATACATTATGCAAAATTTCTTAAAACCCCAGGTTTCACTGATGAATACCAAGATATTTATGATCCTAAAACCTATGGTAGTCATACCTTAGAACTTAGATTTTCATTTGAGAATAAGGCTGCAAAGAAAATGCAAGTTAATAGTATCATTGCACCGTGGGTAACTGGATTAGGGTGCATGATGTTACATGAGGTTTTCCCTTGCCCAAAATTTATCATGGTTTGTGCCCTAAATTATGATGATAGCAAAAGAGAAATTGTTAATAAAGATAGCAAAGAAGAATTGTTATCCATTAATGCAGAAGAACTCAGAAAAGTGTTGGCTTTGGGGTTTACAACCAAAGAATTTGGAAATGTCCACATTGACCTAGAAAAGCTTGATAGTGATTATGAAGTAGTGGATGAAATGGAGAAAAATTCTTAAATAGAATAGTTCAGGATAGAAACAAATTGAAAGGTGATCATAAGCCTCCTTATGATTTGGATTTTTTAAACCATGGGTTCGGGATACTATTTCCATGTCCATGCTAGCATTTTTCCTCGGAATGGATAGCAATTTTGAAGTGGGTGCAAGCCTCCTTGAAATGGTATATAATATCCATTATCATGTTTTACATGTCAAACATAATTTTATTGGGCACATTGTAGAATCCATGCATAAACAATTTTTAATGATTAAAGGAGGTTCCACCAAGACATTTAGTTTCACAACCTACTTGTGCTATCTTTTTCTATTCAAATTTAGAGGAATGTTTCAAACCAAAAAGCTTCAGATTCAACCCTATAGTAATGTTGAGGAAAAGCAAATGGCTCCAGTATATGAATGGACCACTGTGATAAGGATGCATGCTTCTCGAAGGAACTACATTCATTTTGTAGACTACCTTTTGGCTCCATTGCATCAAGCAATTACAAATACTCCAATGCCTAGATTGCCTATGTCATGCAGAAACTACATTCAACTAGG
Source organism: Sequoia sempervirens (assembly GCA_007258455.2). NCBI lineage: Eukaryota > Viridiplantae > Streptophyta > Pinopsida > Cupressales > Cupressaceae > Sequoia > Sequoia sempervirens. The sequence goes on along the minus strand of VDFB02063455.1, from coordinate 29,902 downwards.
AAAAGAAATACAATTGGTTAATTGGTACTTAATGGAAGCATATATTGTGCTAATATTTTATGGATTGGAAGTACAACCATACAAACTTCCAATACATGTGATAGAAAGGGTTTTTTGCTTTGGAACATGTAAGGAAGATGCAGAGTACTGATGAAAGACACTTTAGCAGTCAGGGGAAGAAGACATTATTTCCTTCTTTACCTTTTTCATGTGGAGGGATCACATTCAAGAGAAAAGCATTTAGTGTGGCACATGATCTTTTGAAATTTTTTGATTTTGATGTTATCTGTCACTGGTAGTATGATCCATGTGACACCATTAAATCAATGATTATGCTCAATAAGAATGTTGGAAGTAGAATTCAACATCAAAGGAAACCCTTGCTTGAAAACTTGAGAAACAAGGATTCTTGGGATGAGGTCAAACTAGCAATGGAGAAAAGTGTTGCTGAGAATGGTATTTCTTTTGAACAATTGTTAGTAGAAATTATGGCATTGCATCGAAAGACAATTAGGAGGTACAATTTTTTTTATGAAAAAAGTCATAAACCATCTAGTAGAGTAAAAATGCCAGATTCTCTAGAGAAGGAAGTTACAGAAAAAATTGGTCACGATCAAAAATTACTGCCTTTTGGTCTATGAGGAAGGAGCTAGGTGATCCAAGAGTATGGAGATAACGAAGAAGATCTTGAGTTTAGAAAATTATGGAATATAGAGAATCTGGATGAATGAGGAGATGAAGAAAGTGATGATGAATCTAATGATGATAGGGAAGAAGAAATCCATGTCAATTTCAAACTTGGTTTAAGTGAGGCCACAAAAGAAGTGTTTACTATAGGAGTAGCCATAGTTGAAAAAATAGGTTATAAAGGTGGTCCTTTGGGGTCCCAAAGACAAGGCCCTTGGATGGTAACATATGTAGAGCATAAAAAACTAGATAAATCTGGCCTTGGGGTTGGAGGTGAAAAAGTAGACCTAGGGCATACAGGTCAATTTGTTAGAGCTTTAAATCCTCATCCTCATGGTCAGACACAGTCGCAACAAGGGCATACCCATGGTGGAGGGCCTAGTGTAATTGGAACTACCTCTAGTGATGATGGTATGGGTAGTAGTACTAGTAGTGGTCAACATGTGCTACAATAGCAAATTACACACAAAAGGCGAACAACACAATGTACAAAAGAAACACTAGGTGATCAAGGCATACAGAAGAGGCAAAGGATTTTGACAAGTCCAACTCCAAGTCACACTACTAGTGGATCCACCACAAAGGATTTATTTCCAGGCACTCCCCCATTGCTAGTTAGTTTGGTTGTGACATCATTAGCAACTACAAGTACTCCTATTCCTTCACCATTCAAGCATTACATTGTTCCTGCATCCCCAAGTTTTTATTACATTGAAGAGTTTAAAAAGAAATCAAAATTGAATAAAAAAGAAAAGAAGCAATTGATGGAGAGTGTGTCTACTCTAACTTCAAAGCCTACAAAAACCATGGTATTACCCACATTTGACACAAGTAAAGAAATTATGGAGTACACAATTCTTGTTCCCACGGTTCAAAACAAACCAGCAAATCAGATGGCTCCATTTGAATTCAAGGTGAACAATTTTCAATTGTATTTTCCTAGACTTAGAAATATTGACAAAATTAATGTATCAAAGAAGAACAATGAATTGGTGTACACATCATTGCTAAAGAGAGATACAGAGAAAAAAAGGTTGTAGACTCAAATTGAAAAGTTATAGGCAGACCTAGCAAATGAGAAAGCAAAGAGGAAAGCAACAAATAACAAGAGCAATGAATTAGAAAAAAGAATTAAAAAATCTGCCTCTACATCAACAAGCAAAGAGGATAAGCAGAATGAGACTACAATGAATGAACTGAAGCAAAGGCTAGATGAGAGCAACAATAAATATGATGAGGAAAAATCCACTTCAAAAAAATTAAGACTAAGCATTGCAAATGGAAATGCACAGTGGGAACAAAAATTGGAGGGAAAAAGAAATGAAAGATTGGAGGTAGAGCTGATGGAAGCAAAAAAATGAAATTAAGTCTTGTCAAAATAAGTTATCTACATTTTGTAGAGAAACAATGAGGCATATGAAACAAAAGATCTAGGATGAAATAATGCAGGGGATTGATCATTTGTGTGACATGTTTCAATTGATTGATGCTATCAGACAACATCATAATAAGCTCAACAAATATTTAATAGACAACAAAAATGTGTTGGCATTAGAGAAATCAGCAAATCAAATTCAAAAAATAGTCTACAAAGCTAGTGACAATGTTTTGAAATCAAAAGGGATTACTAATCGGCTTGCTGCATCAATGAGGTTGTCATATGTCATTGAAAAGTGTTTGAGAATGTGTGAAACAAAGGAATATTTTAATTTGGATGCAGACAAGTTGAAGAAGGTGGATGAAAAGGTAAGGAACTTCACAGAGTTTGGTTTTCCAAAGGCTTTTGACACAAATGAGCAATTTGTTGGAAAGAATGATTTCGGAAAGAAGATGGAGGATGCAAGGAAGATTGATTTGGACTAGTTTCCTCAAAACCCAGATGTGGTGACCTATTTCGATTCCACCAAACCATTGCTAACCCCAAATGCAAAATTGACTAAAGAATCCAAGACAAGTTCAAATTTGAATCATGAATTGTTAACAAATCTTCAAGTCAAATAGCATCAGTCAAAAAAAATGACAATTCCAACACCTGAAGAGTGGAAGTTGCTAGAAAGATGATGCAATGATTTAATTTTTGATAATATGAGTTTCCAAGTTCCAACTCAGCTCTGTGCAGAGTTGTCTTTGAGAAATATTTTGCATTGCCAATGCCTTTATGTATTCCTTCATGTGATAATCAATTTAAAAGCTCAAATTTAGACTTCAATAATGTGTTGATGTTCAATTATCTATATTATTTATTATATCATTTGAAGAAAAAATATGGTAGTGGTTTCAACTTCTAGATACACTTTAAACGATTGTTGATGGTCATTGTTGTATATGATACTAATACTATTGTTAATATGTTATTAATCTAATAAGCATTGAGTTGAGTGATGAATCACTAAGTACATGCTCAAGTTTTACTTTTAACACAATTAAAATATGGACTATAAGGTTATTTTAATTATAGACATCCATAATCTTATTGAAATTGCATTACAATTCACACATCAATACTCAATCTCCATGACTACTTAGTAGATCCACTAAAAATTTATATGAATTCATGCTTTAATCAAGGTATTTTAACTAGTTCATTAAACCAGAGCCACAATTAAAACATGCATCAATGCATATTGCATAGTATTAATGTCAAAGAAGATTAATGAAAGATCATTGATCATATTTCATTAATAATTCATGTAAAATGTTACAGCTGAAGAGATGATAGACTCAAAATAAGGGAGAAAAATAAGCTTAGTCGCTAGTCATCAGAGTTTTATAACCTTGTCGCGGAGTTCTAAATTTTCATAACTTCTCAATTCCATAACTTGGTTGATGGTTCACTTTGTTGAGTTGCAAGTCTTTCTTGGTCATATTTCAAGTCGGTGGGTCAGAGGTTTCAAAAACTTTGAAACTTCAGACTTTGGTTCTAAGGTTCCAAGTTTTAACGACCATGCGACATTATGGACTTATCTTGCCTTTCAAAGGTGTCGTCATTTGACACCTCATTGAATGCTATGTACGGACTAATATAAAATATAAAATATCACAATTTCATGGAATACAACATAAAATATCATCAACTAAAGTTTGACTTTGGACTATGATTCATGAAGTGCAATATAAAATAAAATATCATGAAGTGCAATGATTTACAATTTCATTGAATACAGTATAAAATATCATCAACTACAGTATGGAACAATGGAAACTGATCCATGAAGTGTAGTATAAATACCTAAAAGCTACTAATTCTCTTCTAATTCCATTTCCCAAATGGAGTCAAGGTCCTCAAATTGACATTCATCGTCAAATAAAGTAAAAGAGCCATCTTGAATTTGATTCCAAGTCTGCTTTTCATTTTCTTCTGTCTTTGTCTCAAATTCAACATCCATTGTGTGATTTGTGTCAATTTCATTTGTCCCAGTCGTACTGCCACTGCCACCAATACCAGTGTTTAGAATTGGAGTGTTGCACAACCCAGTCCTTTCTTTCACATGAGGACCTCTAGATTGCGAGTTCCCTTTCAAAAGGAAAATTAAAGACATTATACGCAATTCCTTTCAACCTCAAGCAATTTTCCAATTTCTTGTCTAGTTTGTTTCTTAACTTTGATTTCAAAAACCCCAATGTACTGAAAACTCTCTCATCCTCCACCAACCCAATATCATTGTTTGACATTTATTAGCAAGTTTGAAATATTCTAATATCGAACCACACAATATTTCACTCTAACCTAAGTTTTTCCAAACCTTTTATATTGATCCCAGTTCAAATACCTTCTCCTTTCCCATGGATTTATACTGGTCCCTCATAACTGTTGCAAATCTCCCAAATTGTTTTCTAAGATTAGCTTCATTTAAAATTTCTTCTATTTTCTACTCATCGTATGTTACACTTTTCAAAAATTGTTCAATCAAGATTTTTACTTGATCGTGAAAATATTTTGGGTTCTCCCGATTTTCCCAAAATTGAGGATACATAATACCCATGTCTTCAAGTATTTCATGTCAAGGGAATCCTTCACATATCTCTGAGGAAAGAGATTTTGTAATTTCCTTCAAATTATTACTAACAGATTTAACAATGCCTTTAAAATATTCCTCCTTAATAGCTATTTCTCTGCTAGAGCGCCTGGCTGTCTTACAATGGTACATTGGTATCTCATATCCACATACACAGATACATAAGTGCCTACTTTCATTAAACTGTAAATAATTATCAGGATTATTCAAATCAGTAATTTTTTGCCACATGAAATAATTTGGGCCATCTTGTGTTAGATCTAGATATAGATGATCAAGGGCCAAACATGTATATTTACGTAGATTGGCATACTCATTAATATACATAGTTTTGTCTTGGTATTTCTTCACAAGATTGTTCATCTCATCCAGCATGGGGAGAAGACTAGCTAAAGTCAAGAGTGTCTCTATATCACTTAACCTATGTAAGAGGTCAAGAGCTTTGTTTATTGTGTTGTGATGCTCATACATCACTCCAATCAAGGAATGATATTCTGAAAGAACTCATTGCACTAGTCCATGAAGGGAGATCCATCTAATATCAACATCCTTAAGAAGCTTATTTCCTAGTGTTATTCCCTGAGCAAAATTTTGAAATTTTGCGAAACGTTTGGGACTTTGGCAGAAGTATGTGTGGATCTCGCAGACTAGATTTTTAACTTTTGATACTGTAGGAAACTTGCTTACAATTTCGAATGCTAAATTCATTTTGTGGACCATGCAATGAATGCCAAGAATGTATGGTGCACAAGTAGTTTGTAACTTTGTGCAAACACGGGTCCTTTGACCTTGCATCACTGCAACTCCATCAACTCCTACACACACCAATTTTTTGGCAATTTTCATCTCATCCATACCTGCAATTTCATTCAAAGATTTCTTGACTAGTTCAAATATATTTTGTAATGTTGAACTATCCTTCATTTTATGAACACAGAGAAGATGAGCTTGGTGAACATGTTGTTCTATAGTATACAAATGCGTACAGACCCAAGAAGTATTGTCTACCATAGTAACTTCATCTAAAGATAATGCAATGAAATTTGACTATTTTACTTTCTCCTTTAAATCTTCCTTTTCAACTACAGCAAGACAGTTTTCCCATTCCCATCCAGTATTTACTAACCAATGTGACAAGGGATAGTGAGGAACATTCAAAAAAGATAATAAATTAGAATATTCTGAGTATTCTGTCATAGGATACCCTCTAGACAAAATATGAAAAGCCGCACTCATTTGAACAGTTTTTGATAGGAATTGACTTCCCCTCAACCTCTATAGCAACTATAGGACAAAACACTGTCCCAACCATAATTTCATCATATTTTCTTAACCCATCTTGCTTCCTTACCAAAAATTCATCCTTGACCTTCTCTAGGTCAGGTTTTGGCATCTTCTTCTCATCATTTTTCCTTTCTAACTATGCACCATCCTTCAAATTCATTGTCTTCTTATCTGCAACTTTTGCAATGGTTGCAAACTTGACATTCTTATCTCCCTCAACCTATATATACTCCTTCTTGCCCATCACAATCACTTGGGTTGCCTTACCTTTTTCCTTCACATCTTCAACCAATGGAGTCAAATTAAAACAATTCCCATCCTTCTCAATCTGATAGGTATTGGCTCTCCCATCATAAATGGCATGTCTATCATATTTCCGTGGTCTCCCAAGCAATAGATGACAACTCATAGGTAGAACATTACAAAGAATTTTATCCTTATAACAACCAATATAAAACTCAACCAAGGCTTTTTCATTGACTAAAAGAGACTAATCATCACTTAACCAAGATAACTTACAGGGCATTTCATGAGGAACTTTCTACAAACTCAATTTATCTACCATTTCACTTGATACCATATTATCAGTAGATCCTAAATCTATCACTACCTTACACACCTTACCTTTACATTTACAAGTTGTCTTGAACAAGCTCCTTCTTTGAGTCATCTCCTTTTCCTTGGATGCCTTCAAGATTGTTCTTCTATGCATCAATGATTCTCCTACCTCTAGAGCAGCAACATGACTAGAAGAATTTGCACTTTCACATTCATCTTCTTCAACTATTTGAGCTCTGCTTTCACTTCTCCTTTCACCACCACTTGATGTAGAACCCTATCTTTTAGGAAACTTGCATGTTGGATGCCCAAACTCATTAGAATTGTAGCATCTACCTACAAATGTGTTTATACTTCTACCTCCACTAAATCTACCTCTTGAACCTCTAAAGCCACCTCTGAAATTTGTAGCTTGTTCTTGTCCTTTGTGCACATCCTCTTGGCTCTCACTTGCTTTTTTTGAAGTAGGGAAAGATCCTCTTCCCCAAGAGGTGTTGCCTCTACCTCTATTTATTTTATCTTTCCTTATTTTCATCTTTTCTTCCACTCTAATGGCTAATTGAAAACATTCTTCCACTATCTGTGGATTTTCCATAACCAATTTATCTTGAATGTTAAATATAAGGCCGCCTAGATACATAGCAACCTTCTCAACCTCATCCTCTTGTCTCCCTAATCTTATGCTCAACCTATAAAATTCATCATTATAAGTTTTAACATCTAATTCTTTTTGTTTCAGACCTTGGAGTTTCTTATACAATTGAACTTCAAAATCCTTAAGAAGAAACTTACCTTTGAGTTTTGCAACCATTTTGTTCCAAGAAACTATATTTTATTTACCCTTCTTTATTCTCTAAGCTTGTTCATAGTCCCACCATAATAAAGCATGTCCCTTGAGTTTTTTCTTTGCTATCTTTACCTTATGCTCATTAGGTACATCTTCACACTCAAAGTGATTATCCAAGGTTGCAATCCAATCTAGAAGCTCTTCATCATTCAAATTTCCACCATACATGGGAAAATAAACTATCACCTTGTGTGTATCATCTTTGACTACTTTTATAAGCATGGTCATCCTTTGTTCCTTAGGGTCCAATGGCTCTTTATTAGCCTCTTGAAACTCTTCCTCTTCATCTTTATCAGTTTCACTCACATCACCCAACGTTGCACCTCTTCTCTAATTTGACTCCAGGGAAGCAAGCCTTGCTAAAACAACATTATGAGACTCCATCAACCTAGCATTCCTTTCTTTCAACTCTTGCAGTTCTTTAACAGTTGTATTGTTCTTAGGAGGCATCTTAACCCTTCAAATTCCAACCTTTTTCCTTATGCAAACTTCAACCTTCTCCCTCAAAAGACTTGGTACCTAACCTCTAATACCAATTAATGCATATCAGGGAAGATTTCACTTATTGATCACAATTACAACTGGTTCCAACACCTCTTTAATCTTCAAAACCCTAACAAGGTGATTCTCTTCACAACTTCACTATTTTGCCTTGTAGGTCTGCAGACCTAATCTCTTGAACTTATCTCACAAATTAAACCACTAACCACTTATGTTTTTAGGCACCCATTAATACCTTACAAAACATATCACAAAATCATTATAGGTCACTTTGGACCAACACCATCAAAACAGGGCTTCTACGTTGTCCCTAAAGGCCAATTAGGCCACATTTACAAAGCAACTCCTCTCAAAACTCTATTCCAACCCCAAAAACCTATGGGAACTCATTTTATGGCCTTAAAAACTCCTAAATAAACAATTTTTAACACCAATACAACCCTCCAAGTCACTTATTCACCAAACCCTCACTTTTGCTTATTTTGGAGAGGGTTTATTGAAAAACTATATTCCCAAACCAATATCACCCCACCAAAGCCTCAAACACATTCATAAGTGTCTAGATATGCTTAATACACCTTTAGAAATTTATTCCCCAATATATTTCAATCATTAGCCCCCTTAAACTACTCATTTTCACTCAAACTTCTCACTTTTTCCAACTAGGGAATCACCTAAAAACCATCAACTCGCCTTCCCTACTCCTAAAACATCATGGACTCCTAAAAAAACCTAATGGATCCATTCCATTGAGTTACAGATATTTACAGTGGGTGAAATGGCTTAAATCATCATTTTACACTCTCAAACCCTTGTGCTTGGGGTTAGACAGGGAGTTTCAGAAAATTGAGTCAAACTTCCTTCAAATTCAATATCAGACTCTCAAAACAAGTGAAAGATGAAGTTAACACATTTCTTCAGCAATTTCAAAAACTCTTAGAGCACAATTATTTTGTACAAGGCCATACAGATCTTAGGAACAGAAGAATAACACATAATTAACAAGGAAAATAGAGATATTTCATTTTCACTTCAAAAAGCCATGGAGAGACTTTACATTGAGTTCCTCAACATATATAAACTTTTTCCCTCCAAAAAAAAACCACCTAAACTGACTCCAATGACCATTTGAACTCAATGACTGTTGGTATTCCAAAAATCTACCTTTTTGCACTTTTGTACAATTTTACATTTTTACATAGCAACTTCTAACAACGTTGCAAAAAATATGACAATATAAACTCAATGACTCCCCTAGATGATTTAAACATTTAAAAATGGTCTGCATGGACCTTTTTTAATGTCAAAATGAGACTCTAGACATCAAAGATCATCCTAAAACCGACTTAAGACCTAATTTTCACAAAATGGCTTCATGCCCCTGCACCATACGCACAAGAGATAAGTTCTCAAAAATATAAATATATAATGAATAAAAAAATATGAACTAATCCATCACTTCAAATTAGAATGTTATATTTACATGGTATGTTAGGTTCACCAAAACAAAGAAAAAAAAAAGTCTAATTGAGTAAGTCAACTAAGAAACCTTGATTATAACTAGGTTTTTTTCTATTTGTTGAAATACAACAAACTAAATCCTTTTAGACTCAATGTAATTATCCTAATATGAAACTAACATATATTAGAGATTAGCCTAAAAATATGCTAAGAGACATAACAAAAACATAAATTTTTAAAATGGAAGAAAAAAAATGAACTAGGACTAAGAGAGATAAAATTTTAAATACAAAAATAAAATGCAATTGGGATGCCAATGTTACCAACTATATGGGTTGATAAAGAATATGGGAAATAGTTTTCCAAATTTAGAAGCTACAAGAGGTTCCCTCTAACAAATGGGTTATGTGTATGATGAAGTATCTAGATAGGGGTACTAAGTAGATACAAATGATATAGGTGTCTAGTATATAAAGAGATAGAGAGAGGGAGAGGGAGAGGGAGAGGGAGAGGGAGAAACATATAGAGATAGTGAGATATATATATATATAAAGAGAGAGAAATAAAGAGAGTTTGAGTGAGAGATAGAGAGATGGATAGATAGAGGATAAAGGGAGAGGAGAAATAGAGAGAAAGAGAGAGGGGGAGAGAGGTATATAGAGAGATATGGAGGGAGAGGGGGATATAGAGAGAGAGGGAGAGGGAGAGATGGGGAGAGGGATTTGGTGTGAGAGATAAAGATGGGTAGGAAGAGATATGGACAGAGAGAGAGAGAAATATAAAGATTGAGAGATAGAGAGCTAGAGGGTAAGAGACATATAGAGAGATAGTGAGAGAGAGAGGGAGAGAGAAAATAGAGGGAGAGAGTAAGATAGAGAGATAAAGAAGAGGGAGAGGGGGAGAGATATATAGAGATAGTGAGAGATATAGAAGGATATACAATAATAGGGAGATAAAGAGGGGGGATAAAAAGATAAAGAGGGGGAGAGAGAAAAATAGAGATGGGAGAGATATAGAGACATAGATTCAAATAGGGAGAGGTGGAGAGGGAGAGAGGGAGATAGAGAGAGATGAGAGAGAAATGGATGGAGGGAGGGAGGGAAGAAGAGAGGAAGGGGAGAAAGGAGGGAGAGAAGGATAGATAAAGAGAGGAGGATAGAGAATGATATATAGAGATGGAGATGGAGATTAAGAGAGAGAGGGAGAGAGTGTGTATAAAAAGAATGTTGGATAATACCAAGATCAAGAGCATTAAACAAACTTCCACAAGTGAACAAAATAAGCATATTAGTATGTCTATCAATATACAAATGAATAGTGTATAATACAATGATAAATTCTTGCATATTGTAGTGTAGAAATTAATATACCTATATAATTTCACATTATGTTTGGGTCCCTTAATTTATTGGACTTAATTAAGCTTCTAATTTTCCAAATTATGCATTTCAAAGCCTTATTCTTACCAATTTCTAAAAGGAGAAACAACATTAAATAAATGTATATAATAATTAAATTATCTTTGATCATGTATTTCCTAGAGATATTGGCCAAGGCCCATTCACCCCTGGGTGAATGGGTCCCCTTTATGGGCTAGGACCTAAATTAAAATATATTTTTGGCAGCATTTTAATGATCAAAATTTAAATTGTGTCACCTTTTGGAATCTAATTTTTGAGAAATTAGATAAACACCTATTAATACATATAATTTTACTCATTTGAAATCTCACAATTTATGAAGCAAACATATTGAGTAAATATTATTGTCAAGAGAATTCAAGAGCAACATTATCAGTCATTTGTAGTAGCAATCAAGATCCTAACATCATGTCAAGTTTTATGTGTGTTCATGTTGTCTTGTGAAGTCTAACAATTGTTGTAGGTCTTCATGCATTCAAGCATTCAAGTAAATAAAGAAAGCAAGATCTGATTCCCTTGAAGTGATGTGTATGTCTTCAATCCTTCAAGGAAGCTACTGAAGGGTTGTGAGTTGTAGCAATTTGTTCATTCATCACTTCCTTCCTTTCCATTAAGGTTTTTATCATTGACATTGTCATTATGAAAGTGGGAACATTATTCATGGGGTTTGACTGAGGCAAACCCCTATATGGCAAAAACATTTTTCTCTATGTATGTGTAGGTTACAGGTTAAAAAAGGATTGAAGATTGAAGAAATATTGAAGAGAAATTTTGCATTGTTGCATTTGTTATTATCAAAATTTGTCAAGACATGGAAACTAAGTTGTAGAATTTATTTCTAACTTTTTGAAAAATTTACAAGTGGAAAATAGAAGATTAGATATATCACCAAAGGACCCTGAAAGTTTATCAGGATGCCCTTTCAAAGACCCATTCACCATTGGTTGAATGATTCCTTGTATGTGCATTAAAACCAATTTTTATGAGCAGGTTTGTTATCCTCTGCACTTCCCAGATCCACTTGCAAACTGTTGTTTTTGTTTGTTAGTTGTCAGGATATTATATTTTTAATATTAGAGCATATAGGGTCATTAAGTTAATCATTCTAAAATATTTCCAATCCATTATAATCTCCCCATTAGATGTAGATTCGTGTTTGATTGGCTCACCATTAGGGTTGAAAGTCAAACTTTTCACCTTGTGATCTACATCCTAATGTAATGTGGAAAAAGGAACATTGCATCCTAGGTTCTTTTCATTTAGGACCTAGGATCCCTTTTTCTATTGATATGTGGTGACTGATCATGCAAATATTGTACAAGGTTTTCCCACTAATGACTTTGTAAAGTCCTAATTCTAGAAGCTTCCAAAAAGCTTGTTATAATCGGTTGGGATGTATGTTGTAGTGTGTAATTCATGAGATTGTAATATTTTTTGCACTGGATAATAAAATCATTGGGTGGCTAAGTTTCTATGGATGTAGCCCATATTGGGTGAACCACGTTAAATTTATGTGTTGATCTCTTTTGTGTTATTCTTCATTGTTATTTTTGGGTTATTTAATCAACATATAATTGTTAATATTTATTGCTCTGATCTGCCTAAACCCTAACATTTTCTACATTTCATTTTGGTGAACCCAACATGTTAACACTATAAACTTTTTGAAATTGGGAGTTTTTCAAACCCTAGATCTAGGTTTTCCCTTGCATTGCTTTGTATTTCTCATTTAGGGTTTCATCTTTGCATCATAAATTTTGCACCAAATATTGCATTATAGATTGCATTAGAATCATCTTTAGATTAGATTTATATTTAATTTGTATTCATTAAGTGGTTAAAAATCTGAAATTTTTCATTGCATGTTTCATTTTAGCTCAAAAATAAGTAAAAAAAGTTGCATATTTTTGTTTCAAAAATTGCATCAAAATCATCATTTTCAGGTTGTGGCATCTGAAAATCAATCAATTATTGCATTTTAGATCTAAAATTTGCATTAAAAAATTTTCAAAATATTTTCACCTTTATTTCACGCTTGTATCTTGCATTACCTTGTCCCAAATTGAGCAAAAATTGGAAAAATAGTCATCGATTAACATGTTTGCAACTAGAGAAAGAAACATCAAACAACAACATAAAAGTTCAAATTTTCAATTTTCAAAACCCTATACAAAGACCCATCCACCCTTGGGTGACCCTATCCTTGTACAGGTATCTCAAACAAATTTTGTATAGCCTTTTGTCTTTGTATTATCAATCCATTTCTGCCTACAATTGTCTAATTTGAAATTCTAGAAATATGTAATTGCATATGCAAGAAAGGTGTCATTTTTCTTTAAATGTTGCAAATTTTGGGAAAAATTATTTTATTTCAGTATTGAAAATCATTAAATCTATAGGACAATTGTTTACATTTTCTAAAGCATTACATAATTTGGGTAGAATAGCTTTCATTTTTGCAATTCTTAACTTTAGGTTGTTACAACACATTGCAAAATTCATAAGGTAAGTAGAGGCATGTTTCCTTCTCAAGCATATGGTTTTCATAGGGTATCACATGGTTTGTATGATTGCAATCTTCCTACTTATGAGCATATTCTAAGCAAAAGAAATGAAAACATTGACAAACATGTTAGTTACTGTTGTCACATGAAATTGCACCTTGTTGAACATGAAGTTTAGCAATACAATGATACAATAGAAACAACATCAAGGTGTGGTACCTTGCGCAAATGAGGTTGAATCTCTAGAGAATTTTGGCTTCCTCTTCTAAACTAAGTGCAAAAGTGTTGGTCTAACCCAACACATAAAAACCCTATCACTACTCTACTCTAACAGCTCACAAGGAAAAGAGATAGAAAGATAACATAAAATAGAAATAGAGGTGATACACCAACATAGAAATTTGTTTCTTCCTGCTTTAGAACAACATAATACATCAATGAAACAACTAAAAGACATACTTAGACATGAAGGTAAATGGATTTTACTCAAACATGCAAGGGATAATAATAATAGTTGAATTTTATTAACATAAAGCTTAGAAGCAATCTTTACAATGGCAGAATGCAAAAAATGCAATGTCTGCAATAGAAAAACCCTAGAGGAGTCAGAGGAAGAACCCTTAGAAAATATACAATTGTTGCTTTTATAGATCAAGCATAACTCAAATGAATATAACTCAAACCCTAACCCAGCTAGGGTTAGCAGTCGAAGAGATCTAATCAAGGAAATATATGCTATGAAATCTGTGAAAAGAAGAGCCTAGAGAGGAAAAAGTTTGCACATCACCCTCCTTGCCATAAATATTGTCTGAAATTCATCCAATTTCCCCACAAAATTAGGGATATGAGTATGGATCTCATCAGAAGAAATAAAGTAGCAATAATGAATGAGTATGGATGCCACAAATCCACTTGCAGGAGTCAGATAAAGCATTTAATGTTGTCCTTGAAGCCCTAAAAATCAATTTTGGGTGCTCAAAAAGTGATTCAAACATTAATGGTGTCATCCAAAAAACACACCAAATTCGTGGGAAGGTCAGGGCATTGGGCCTGAAAAGAAACTTTTGCTTATGCATTAAATGGTCAAGACCCCCAAAAGAGCACATTGTTGGGAATTGGGCATCAAGTTTTCCTCATACCACATGCTTTAGAAGAAGGGATGAGAAAAAGTCAAAATCCAAAAATCAGAGGTAAGAGAGGAGGTTTACCTCCAAAAATTAGAGGTAAAGGTGAAACCTTACACCCGAAATCAGAAATAAGGGTGAAGCCTTACCCCTAAAATCCAAAAATTTGACATAGTCAATTTTAAAAAAAAAAAATTTAGGGAAAGAATGGTTGGAAGAAAGGTTTACCTCCTACAAAGGAAAGGAAAAAGGAAGACCAGAAGCTCATAAGGAACAAACTTTCAAAAATCGGGAAGAAGCCTTACCTCTTACTTAAATAAGGTAAGAGGTAAGAGGGAAGCCCAAATCCCAAACCCCAAAATTGGAGGTAAGCATCAAGGCTTACCCTCAAAAATTAAAAAAATTCACACTTAGTCAAAAAATTTAAATGAAGCTACTGGGGAAAAGGAAGGAAGGTGAGAGGCTTAAGAGGATGAGTGGGAGGAATGAAGAAAGGAAATAGAGCAATGGACAATGTGTGTAGATAAGCAAGTAAGTGACATCCCAAAAGCTTGAAACCTCAAGACGTAGCCATTTTTAGGACCCTTCAAGGAGAATTCATCCAAGATCCAGCCCATGTAGGATCTCTCATATCAGTTATCAGTGATTGGTCATCAAAGGGTGGTATGAAATGATAACAGTTACCCTCCTAATATCGCTTCCATTTGTGAGAATGATATAGTGTAGGAGAATACAATCATGGATATCATGACAATCATATTGTTCTTCTCCTAATACCTCTCCTCCTTGTGAAGAATGTACCTTAGTGTTAAAAGACCCAATCATTGAGTTTCATGAGAATATTGTTTGTACCTCTTCTAATACTTTCCATTTGGGAAGATATTATGGCACAAGAAGATGAAATCATTGACAAATTCCTTAATATCACTTTGCCTAGTCTTCATTCATCTCCCAATATCTCTCCCATTTGTGAGGATGTTTTGATAGAATATGATGCAACCATTGACAATCATGACAATCATAGTTATTCTTCCCTTGATACCTCTCCTATCTGTGACGAAGGTATCTTGATGTTAGAAGATACAATCCTTGAGTGTCATGAGAATCTTGTTTGTTTCTCTCCCCCTACCTCTCCTACTTGAGAATATATTGTTGGGCATAAAGATGAAAAGATGTCTTGCTTATATGAACATGCTAAGATCACTTTAGATCCCCCTCATTAAAATATCATCAACAAGAAGTCAAATCCATTGAGATTATGAACACACAATTGACCATTAGATATCCCTTGGTTATAAGACCTCCAAAAATTCCTTTTGAAACCCCTAAGATTCCTCTAATTATTAAACCTCCTAAGTCACCACCTAAGCCAATCCTCATTATAGGACCTCCTAAACCTCATGGCCACATCCTAAGCTTTTCAAAGCAACTTACTAGTAATCATGTGTCGAATCAACCAAGTTATCACACAGTTGCTCACACATATAACACTAGGAATAACAAGCAACCAAGACAAACTCTAACATCCATTCCATTCATATCTCTACCCACACCTAATATCTAGTAGCGTAGTGGTAAAGAATATGATCTTGTTGAACAACTTTGCAACACTCCTTCTAAGATATCCTTATGGGATTTGCTTCAAGCATCACCTATTTACCATAGTATGCTTCAAAATGCTTTACAAAAAAAAAATCATCCCTCATAGTGCACAACCAAATAATGTGGAAGCTTTGATTGAGAACATGAATAAACCTAATCCAGACATTTTTTTCATCAAAGTGAATTACCTCCTATAGAAACGTAGAAACAAAATAATCCTTTGATGATAATGGTTATCATTAACAAGTTTTGGATTAGGCGTACTCTTATGGATAATGGTTCGACTCTCAATGTTTGTAGTGTAAATATTTTGGATAAAATAGGAGTGGACAAGACTAAAATTCAACTATACTCTTTTTCTATTTGTGGTTTTGATAATATGGGAAAAGGATCACTTGGTATGATAACATTTATCGTAAAGGTTGGTAAGGTTACATCACAAACTCCTATCCATGTCATGCCTCATGATATTTCATATAATTTTCTCTTGGGTAGACCATGGATTCATGAAATGAATGTAGTGCCTTCAATATTACATTTTCTATTGAAGTACACTTACAAAAATAAGGTTTACATGATAAAATATAACCCAAAATATGAGAATTGTTTACAAACTAAAACAGGAATGACAAATCCTCTTAGAACATTGACACCAACTACAAAAGTGGAACCTTTACAATTTGAGGATAAGGATAAGTTCCTTTCACCTGCGAAAATATTGTTGGAAGATGATTAGTGTTCATTAGATTTTACACCTACATTCATGGGAGAATACAATATTATACAATTGAAGTCAAGAAAAGAGAAAGAAGCAGTGATGATATCAACTGAATCATCAAAAGCATTTGAATCCACAAATTTTAACAAAGGAGAAAACCCAAACTATACACCTACATATGACAAAAGTGATCATGAAAAACCACCTTCCTCAAAAGAAATGAAAGCACTTTATGAAAGAGGTTATGAGCTTTTAAAGTAATCTGGCTATAATGGAAAAGGGTGTTGGATAAGAGAACAAGGTATCTATGTCCCTATAGACTCTAAAATGTAAGAAACAACAAGAGGTCTTGGTTATTGTCCTTCAATTTATCATATAAAAAATAGATATCATTAGTTGTTGCTCCTTGCCACATGGTAGTTATAGTATCATAACATATTCACTACCATGTATGGAGGCATAAACTTGGCTTAATGTAATCATATTTTATTTCTCAAGCAGTAGTATATCATTATCCATTTGGCTCACCTAAATTGACCTTACACTTGGGGGACAAGGGGTATGGTAGCCTTATACTAGGTGTATTCTTTATCGAGATCCCTTTCTTTCTCCTTAAAATGTTAGTGTAGCAAGTACACTAACATTTTTAAGGGGGGGATATAGTCCCCAAATTATTTTTTGCATAGTCCCTTCTTAGCGATGATAGTATACATCTCCTAGGAAGTGTGACCATACTAATCAAAGTGTGGTCTTCTTAATTCATGTGATGTGTCTTCTTTCAGATGATTTTAGGATTGGTGTCCTACAAGAGTGCGACCTTTTCTTGGTATAAGATTTTCTCCTTGGTGGCAATGTTATGGCTATTGTTCCCTAAGGTAAGATCTTTTATTCCTCGACTAGTCCTCTCTTGGTGGTGATGTTAAGTGTGATGTTCCCTAAGGTGTGACCTTCCATGCATTAAGTAAAGGCCCTTTGATTATTTTTTATTGTTTACCTTTTCATTTTATTCCATTTAAGTGTCTATCATAATGTATCTTGCTAATGTGAAGCAATTTTATTCCATAAGTGTCTAGCATAATATAGCTTTCTAGTCATGTGAAGCAATTTTATTCCATAAGTGTCTAGTGTAATACAACTTTCTATCCTTGTGAAGTAATTTCATTCCACAAGTGTCTAGCATAATACAACTTTCTAGCCTTATAAAGCAATTTTATTCCATGAGTGTTTAGCATAATGCAACTTGATAGCCTTGTGAAGCAATGATCATTTTTATGGGTACACACCTAGTGAATATCTAACTTCACTAGACCTCGTGTGTTTCTCATTTTACCTTTTTCTAGGGGATCACCTAGTGAATATCATAATTCACTAGCCCTTGTTAGTATATTTTATGGATGCATAGCATAACACAACTTGCTAGTTCATCTTTTTTTCTTTTTTCACATTAATTTTGACAGTATATGTTTGTGTATCTTATCTTGTTGCATATCATATCATACATGTGTGTTCCTGTGTGCCTATATTGGTTTTCCATGAGATCTTAGATAATGGGGGCATGGCCACCTCCTTGATCCTTAGTTATTCTATCTCTCTAAAATTTAGACAATCAAACCCCAATTAACATATATTTCTCTACTTTAGTGTGAGTCTGAGTGTAAGATCATACTCTCACTAAAGTGGGGGCTAAATGTAGTGTAGAAAATTTT
Source organism: Sequoia sempervirens (assembly GCA_007258455.2). Classification (NCBI taxonomy): domain Eukaryota; kingdom Viridiplantae; phylum Streptophyta; class Pinopsida; order Cupressales; family Cupressaceae; genus Sequoia; species Sequoia sempervirens. The sequence goes on along the minus strand of VDFB02063455.1, from coordinate 11,473 downwards.
ATACCTTTACAATTTCACATTATGTTTTGGTCCCTTAATTTATTGGACTTAATTAAGCTTCTAATTTTCCAAATTATGCATTCCAAAGCATTATTCTTACCATTTTCCAAAAGGAGAACCAACATTAAATAAATGCATTTAATAATTAAATTGCTTTGGATCATGTGTCTTAGAGATATAGGCCAGAACCCATTCACCCATCGGTGAATGGATCCCCTTTATGGGCCAGGACCTAAATTAAAATATATTTTCGGTGACACTTTAATGATCAAAATTCAAATTGTAAGTGTCAACTTTTGGAATCTATTTTTTGAGAAATTAGATAAACACCTATAAATACATAGTCTTTTGATCATTTTAAATATAACACTTTATGAAGCAATCCTAATGAGAAAATATTATTGTCAAGAGCATTCAAGAGCAGCATTATTAGTCATTTGTAGCAACAATCAAGATCCTAACATCATTTCAAAGTTTATGTGTGTTCATGTTGTCTTGTGAAGGCTAACAAGTGTTGTAGGTCTTCATGCATTCAAGAATTCAAGTAATCAAGCAAGAAAAATTCAATTCCCTTGAAGTGTTGTGTATGTATTCAGTCCTTCAAGGAAGCTATTGAAGGGTGGTGAGTTGCAGCAATTTGTTCATTCATCATTTCCTTCCTTTCTGTGAGATGAGGATTGTCAAGATGGGTCAATTACACTTGATCCATGATGAATCTAAGCATAACTTAGCCACTACATCTCAATCATAAACAAGATCATTCAAATTAAAAGTTAAACTAAGCATTTATTGAAACTAGAAGCTACAAACTATTAAAATAGATAAATTCCTATTCTAACCCATTTGAAACTTATCCTATTTTGGAATTGGTGTCTTGTTGATGTGGGACAATGACCCTTTCCCAATCTCATGATTAGTGAGCCTGTTTCAATCGATTATATGGAAGAGAATCGATGAAACCATTGTGAAAAAATGATGAAAACCTTAGTTATGCTAAATTAAACATGATACAAACTAAATGAACATGATTCTATGCTAAAATTTATTTAATTATGTAATTACTGAGCTAACCTAAGCTAATTCTAAGCTAAAAGATGGAAACTCTAATTCATATACAAACTAAGATGGATGCATGGAAGCCATTAATGGATGCTTTAAGCTATTATGCAATTAGAAATAAACTAAAACAAGCTAAAAGTGAGTAAATTGTGAGTGTGGATGCAGGTGAATTAAACAATGTAAGTTTGCAATTGAAAGATGGATCCATTTGTCTCCAAATAGTGCTTTATTTATAGGAGAGCAAATGAGAAATGGAGGGTTGAGATCAAAAATATCAATCAACGGTCAAAGATGAAAGGAAGAAGAGGCATGGATCATGGATTCTCATCAACAAATGAGAATGCATGATGGGATTTAATAAAGGGCTCACATTTGCTTCAAACAAACACACTTTTGACCTACTCACACAGGTTAAAGGTTAAAACATGCATTAGAAGCTAAGTGAAAATATCCCTTTTTCAAATGATGGAGGAATAAGAATATTCCTTGGAATATTCATTTGGGTGAGGATAAAAGGCATTTTGCAAATTAAAAGAAATTATTAATTGTGCAAAAAGGGGATAAGGAATATTTCATGGGAATATTCCCCCTTTTAGAGGAAAATTAGTTTAATTGCTAATTAAACAAGGTTTAATCATGCAATTAGGGGATTTAGAGGAATTAGGGTGATATTTATAAATTAAATAATTTAATAAATGGGGGGGAGAGATAAAATGATATTTAATTAAATAACTTAGGGTTATTTAATTAAATAAGATGACTTATGAAATTAAATTAAATGTTTTAATTTATTTAATTTAATGAGATGAAATGTTAGCATGAAAGGGGAATGAATTAACCTGAATTGATGAATTAGGTTAATGGAAAAAAATGATGTCATTGATTAAATTAACTAAGTTAATTTAAATAATTAAGAAAAAAATAGGATGGGTTTAAAGAGGAAATGATGTTAATAAACCTATTTCGAGTGTATGATATTGTTTTGGACATTTTTCAGTGTCTACACTTTGCCCCTCTTTGAAGCGAGGTACATGTTGCTTCAGTTCAAAGAATAATGCTCTTCAGATCAAAACTGTTGCTTAAATCAAAAAATAAAAATTTTCTAATTTTTTCAAATGCCCTAGTGGAAGGATAAAGTTGATTCCTTGCCACCTCAAGAAATTGGGCAAATTTTTTGAATTTTGGGTTGATTTCTTGAGAAAGGTTAAAAGCTACCCCAAGGGTCCAGAAAGGCTCTGGAATGCAAGACTTATACCAAAATCACATAAAACAATGCAAAATTAGGTTTTGATTGGAAAAATTGGTGAAAATGATGATAAACCCCTACTTGAAGGTGAAATTAGGGAAAAAAACCCTAATTTTCTAGCATAAATAAGCCAAGAAGGGTCACTTTCAATTCATTTGTGCATTCACACTTGAGAGATTCTTACTATTTTGCGCTCTGACCCTCCAATGAAATGGTGCGACGAGAGCTTCCCAGGCACATCTCTAACTGAGTTCAAGAGTATCAATAGCTTACAAGCGCAAGACCACTGGTATGTAACTCCAAACTTGATTTAAAATTTGACTTTTTGATGCATTTATTATACGTTAAAGTTTAAACTTTGGTGGCATTGCTATATAGTGATGCCCATTTTGTAATCGGTGACACCCAAATGAATTATAGCGACGCATATTTATATGGCGACACTATTCGCAATTTAAAATTAGGGTTTGTAATTTAAAATTGTGACGCACGCTTATATAGTGATGCACTTGCCAATTTAGAAATTAGGGTTAGGGTTTCCAAAGTATAAATTGTGACACCCATGTATTTGGTGATGCATGTTGTGATTTTCAATTTGAAATGATTTTGGGCATCACAATTTGAAATTTAAATATAGCAATGCTATTGTGATTTTTGAGCTGAAAATTTCAAACTGAGTCAAATTTCCTTGATTTCCTAACATCGTGTGCTTCATGGATGTAGGAGGTCATTCCACCATTAATGACACATGAACACAAACCCACCATGTTAGAGAGATTAGGCGATCTATCAGAGTTACACCAAGAGCACCTGGGAGGGATCAGCCTTTGGTATGTTGCATATGCACCTATCATCTAGACACATTTAGCTATGATGACTTCTCTGTACGAGAGATGGCACAGTGAGACCTCATCTTTTCATCTTCCCATTGGTGAGGCGATGGTGACCTTGGAGGATGTATGGCATATTCTACGTTTGTCAATACATGGTGATTGTGTGATCTATGACATTGATGTTGGACTTGATGCCTGTCACAATGTGATGGAGCTAGAGGACATTGCTTTAGTTACATCATAGATCGACCTCGAGTCTTATAGAGGTCACATGCCCACTTTTAGATTGATCATTATAACCATTATTTCAGGTTTGGTGGCTCCTGACAGATGCAGTAGAGGGTTCAGCCCAAGATGGGGCTTAGCGTGGAATCGGATGCTTCATAGGAGGAAACATTTTGTATGGGGGTTTGTGATGCTAGCCTCACTATATCATGGCATGCATGATTTTGTTTACTATGATGGGAGATCCATTTGCGCAGGGGTGAATCTACTTCATATTTGGTCATGGGAGCATATCTATGTGCTTTGACCTATCGTGTAGATGGTAGACATGGAGCCAGATGATCCTATGATCTAGAGGTACAGAGGTGCGATTACATTGAGGCACACTAGATAGATTGGGCTCCTGTACTGGTGACAGGTTATTGATGATATGATAGTTTTTCGATGGTGACAGTGGCTACAGATGCCACCATGGTATGATGATGTGTAGTAGCTATACTTTGTTAGGTAGACTTGATATATGCAGGGTCATGAGCACACCATTATTGAGCGATATCTACCAAAAAGGGTGGCTCGGTAGTTTGGGGAGGTCCAGGATAGGCCAAACAATTCCTATAAGGCTATGTTTGTGAGGTCTACTCATGAGGTTCCCACATGGGGACCTACCACTCCAACTCCCGAGGAAATTGAGAGTTTTAGACAGTTAGCAACTCAGCCTTGGGCTTATGATCAAGGTTAGGTGGTAGCACAGACTATTCCTACTTATGATGCTTGGTTCGCACCTCTGAGATTTGACAAATCCAAGGGGTGCTCCTATGCAAGGGAGACCTAGAGGTAGGGGCAGAGGTAGAAGACAGGGTGGCTAGGATAGTCAGGATGGTCAGGTTCGGAGGGCTCCACCAGTTGGACAAAAACCTCCTTAGCAAACTCTGGTTCAATAGCAGGCAGTGCCACCACCACCAGATGCCAGAGATGCACAGATACAGCATCTGTAGCATCAGGTGCAGATTTTGACTTGTGAGCAAGATCAGGCCTATCAGCAGATTTTGGCTATTACTACTAAGCGGAACCAAGCATGGCAGCAATTTGTGGGCGTCACGACTGAGAGAGATCAGGCATTACAATGGGTAGAGGATGTGACCACAGAGAGGGATTAGGAGGTTGCCCAGTGCCAACAGATAGAAGCTATAATGGTGGCCACACATGGTAGGACTATTTCAGTGAGATTATATAGAGAGGCCATGACAGAGGCTGCATATTATAGGTAGCATTACCACTAGAATGTATCGTAGGTACTTAGATAGCCTAATTTCTTGTAGCATAACCATGCACGACCAAGAGTTGAGGATCAACCTGAGAGGCAGGCCGGAGAGGGTAGCAACAATCAGGGCTAGCTCTTATGTATAGACACTTCTTTGATTTTGTTTCCCCATTCTTTAACATAGATATACATTCATGGGCTCCTTTTTTATAGCCTCATGGATATTGTACTTATGATCATTATACATACACTAATCTAGATTTTTTACCATGACATTCATTTTTGATATATATATGCTATGGATACAGATGATTATGTTGTGATGTGCTCACTTTATTTCATGCTTATGATTGCATATGATATGAGATGCTTATATTTTATCATGTATGGATGCACTTTACTTGTGCCTATGCGATATGTGATGATCATAATATGGATGGATGCAATTTTATGTTCTTTTTTAGTATCTTTTCACGATATGCTATGAAATGAATATGTGATGCAAATGTTATGGATGCAAATGATATGGATGCATTTCTTTTTGTGTATTTTCTATGCATTTTATGATGATGATCATGTATGCATATGGATGTATAAATGCAAATGCTTATGATATGCAACGATTTAAGATGCTTAGAATAACAAATCTCAAATGATAATACATAATGTATGATGTGATATACAATGATTATGCAAATGGATGTTTTACGATTATGCTATGATTATGAGATCCATGTATGATGATGGTTTGTGGATGCAGGGTGGATGCATTGATGATGTTTTTTTTACTATCATGATACCAAGTTAGTGCGGAGAGAAGATAGAAGAATAAAGAATGAATGACCATTGATTTTGATGATTGCTTCAAAAGATCCAACAAGTTTATGATCCATTGAGACTTTATTAGAGATGGTGATGAGACATGCAAAATGAGGATGAAATGCAGGATGATGAGTTGCTCACACTTCAAGATTGGGATTTTTTCATCATTCCTTATTGTTTGATATAACACATAGACACGATGCATCAAGGTATTGATAACTAGAATGGCTTTGTATCTAGTGCAATGAACTTTGACTCTGCAAACAGATAGGATAGTTCTTGTTCACACCTTGACATATAGAAACCTCATTGGAATGCAAGTTAGAAGCTTAGAATATATTGGACCAAAGCATATGCAATAGTCAACATACTCCAAACAACCTTCTTACACACAACTAAGCAAGTGTGCACCAAGATTTTTTTACAAGAGTACCCACAAGCATAACAAAACGAAAGATAGTGATTAATATAGACATCATCGAGAGGTCCTCAAAATGGATCATTAAGATAAATCATAAGAAAAGATCAAAGACAAACAATCATTGTTATCCATATCTCTTGCCTGGTTTAATTTAGCTAAAGTGATATTTGATATTGATGTCCATCATAAGAAGGATACATCCTAGGACATGTTGATCAGATTGTTGTTTGATGTTAGGATGACGATGCTAAGATGAGTTGTTGATACAAACTTCACTCTGACACATTTACTCATGATCTAGACTTTACATTTTGACACTTAGGTTCTCTCTTTACGACTTGCGACACTTGTTTTCTACTTGTTTTTCCAAAGGTTGAAAGTGACGATCGATTTATTATGGGTGAAATTTTATTGCAGGTGAAAGCAAGATGGGATGGGTGGTTTTCGATTTTCTAGAATGTTTCAATGTTTTTGGTATTTTGAAAATGTTGAGGTTGTTTCTAGTCTTTTTGAAAGTTTATGTGAATGTTTAGGCTTTTCAAATTATTTGAGGATGTTTAGGGTTTTCTGAGATATTTGAGGTTGTTTAGGGTTTTCTAAGATATTTCAGGTTGTTTAGGTCTTTTGAATGTTTTATATTGTTTTTGTGTTTTTTGAATATTTGGATGTTTAGGGATTTTCTAATATATGATTGTTTAAGGTTTTTTCGAGATATTTGAATGTTTTGGGATTTTTGAAAGTTTCGACCAAGAACCTAACCTAAAAGACCTATCCTAGGGGTCTTGGGACTAATCAAAGATAAGCCTTACCTACATTATACATGTAGAGACCACGTAGTTTGACTGATTCGACCTATTAACAAGATGACGATATGAACAGTGATGGAAAAGTTAGTTTATTATGATGAACTTCTAAAGGACTGACTTAGGGTGTCTCAGCGGCACATCAATGATGGCCTTTCCTACGTTCAAGCTTAGAGACAATGTAGTTCGACAAGGGTACTGCTTTTTGGATTTTTGATGTTCAACCTTTTTAGGGTTTTTGATGTTTTCTGGATGTTTTGTATTTTTCCTTTACAATTTTCTAAATGTTTTTGGATTTTAGTTGTACAGGATTTTGTAAATGTTTTTGGATTTTCGGATGATCATTTTACGAATGTTTTTGGTATTTTTCAATAAGTTTTCTGATGACCTCAAGATGTACAATAATCTAATATAATCCATAACGAAATGACCCTAGTGTGACATGTTAGACTACTTCAATAAAGGTAGGACACACTGACCTTTGGGATATGTCAAGTAGTGCTAAAGGATTTGTGATACCTCACAATATCAAGCTATGATAAGGATGCGGATAATGGATAAATGGTGATGCAAAGAATGATAGGAAAAAAGAGCCAAACAATAAATGGAGGTGCCTTATTTACGCAAAGCGCATGTTTTCCAGGTTTTCAGCAAGGTACTTGCCCAAAGCACCACCGAAGTGGTTTTCACTAGAGGACAATTATTTTTCTTTACTTTTTTCAATCCTTTTTCCCATTTTTTTGGATTTTAATCATTTTTTTTTTTTGTATTTTTTGATTTATACCCTTCAAGACTAGGCATAAAACTTTTTGAGATGCAAGCTACTAGTTGGATCCTGCAAGGGTTCACCTTCAGGTGTTTACAATTGGTATGCTCCTGATCTGTAGCTTATTGTGATGACAAAGGGACCCAACCAGTTAGGTTCAAACTTTCCTTTGTTTCTTGATATGGAAGGTTCTTCTGATTCTAATTTAGGACAAGATCCCCTACTTGGAATGAGCGACATTTGATCCTCTTGTTATAACTCATTTTCAATCAGTTTTGATATACTTGCAAGTGATTGAGAGCATTGAGATGATGCTCATCCATGAATTCTAGCTCATTTAGTCAAGATACTATGTATTCTTCCTTAGTGATCAGGTTTTGTAATGACACTCGCAATGATGGGAGCTCAACCTCAATAGGCAAGATGGCTTCTGATCCATAGACTAGGGAGAAAGGGGTTTCACCTATAGGCGTGTGAATACTAGTTTGATAAGCCCAGAGAGCAGGATTTAGCTGCAAATGTTAGTCATGACTAGCTTCATTAATTGTTTTCTTCAATATTTTTAGGATAGTCTTGTTCATAGCCTCATCCTGGCCATTGCCTTGGGGATAATATAGGGTAGAGAATCGATATTGGATATTGAATCTTTGGCATAGCTCTTTCACATCCTGATTCTTAAAGGGTGTTCCATTGTTTGAGATGAGATTTTGTGGAACACCATAATGGAAGATTAGGTAGTTTAGGATAAATTTGGCAATCTGCTTACTCATTATATATGTCATAGGAATGGCTTCAACCCACTTAGTAAAGTACTCAGTGGTGGTTATGATAAACTTGTGGTTGTTGGATGAAGCCCCCACTGTGAAAAAGGTCAGGGTGTGATCATGGTTTGCAATTCTTGAGTTGAGGCATGGATCATATCTCCATGTTGTTGACATTGGACACACTGTTGCACATACTAATGGGCTTCCTTTTCCATTGTTGGCCAATAGTACCTCATCCTCAACAGTCTCTTAGCTAACGTCATACAACTAGAATGGCACCCACATATGCCATTGTGTACTTTTGTTAAAGTAGTTAAGGCTTCCTCTTAGTTAAGACATCATAGTAATGTCCCTTCGATGCTTTGACGGTAAAGGGTGTCACCTAGGATCATGAATCGGAATGCCTTTTTAACAAAGGTTTTTTAAAGGTTTGAGGTGATATCAGATGGGAGGATTCCTATGCTTAGGTAAGTATATATTTCATGATTCCATGGGGATCCAACACCAACAATAACACACACAAATTCAGATTCAGGGATTTCAAAAGTTAATACGAGAATTTGTTCTACCAAGAATTCACATTAGAGGACGTTGTTCAGCATGTCTAATAGTGATCTGATCATTGCCCTAGCATTTGTTGCTTTGTTGTTTAGGTGATGAATCTACTCAAAATTTATGTCTATGAAAAGTTCCTTGAGATTTTCCACCATCCTTTTGTAAGGAGTGAGCTTGTCGTCTTTAGTTTGATAGTTGTTATTGACTTGGTTGATAACTAGTTATGACTCTCCATAGACTTTCATCTCTTGCATCTACCACTAAACTACTATCCTCAGACCTGTGATTAAGGCTTCATACTCAACAATGTTGTTAGTACACTGAAATGATAGCCTATATGACTTTGGGATACAATCACCTTAAGGGGTGATAAAAAGAATGCCTACTCTGGATCCATGTTGGGTGTATGATCCATTAAAATACATCTTCCATTGATCTATGAGATTGATAAGGAACGTTGATTCATCAAGGAACTCAAATATTAGAGGGTTCTCAACATAGATAGGTGCTTCTACTAGTTGTTCTACGATCACTTTTCCTTTGATTGCCTTGTGCTCCACATACTCTATGTCAAATTCTGTTAAGATCATCACCCATTTGGAAATTCATCCTATGAGAGTTGCTTTGGATAACAGGTATTTCAATGGATCAGTTTTTGCAATGAGCTTGATTTGATGTGACAACATCTAGTGTCTAAACTTTTGTGAAGCAAAAACAACTACTTGGCATGCCTTCTCAATTGGCGAATAATTCATTTTGTATCCCACCAAGGTTCTGTTGATGTAGTAGATGGCCCTTTCCTTTTCGTTTTCATCATGTTGTGCCAAAAGAGCTCCTAGTGTTGCTAGTGTTGTTGAGATATACAAGATTAGTGGATTGTTCGGTATTGGTGGCACGAGCACTAGATGTCTCAGTAGATAATCTTTGATCTACTAGAAAGCTTTATCACACTTCTCATCCCGCTTATAGACTTATAGGTTATCCATTTATGGAGAAGATGTGAAAAGGGGTGGATTTTATCTAATAGTTGTGCTATGAACCTTCTGATGGACTGCAATATTCCTTGTAACCCTCTCATTTCCTTTAGTGTTTGTGGTGGTTCCATATCTAAAATGGATTTTACCTTTTCTAGATCAATTATTATCCCTCTTTTTGAAACGATGAAGCCAAGGAGTTTCCCTGATGTGACCCCAAAGACACACTTTTTGGGATTCAGTCATACCTTGTATACTTCAAGCTTGTCAAAGATGGGTCCTAAGACATGTGCTCACTTCTTTTCTTTGATTTTTCCAAAATATCATTAACATAATCTTCAACTATTTTGTGGATCATATTGTGGAAGATGAGGTTCATTGCTCTTTGATAGGTTTCTCCTGCATTCTTTAACCCAAATGGCATCACATTCCAGCAATAGGTTCCCCATGGACAAGTGAGCATAGTTTTATGGTGATCATCCTTGGTGATTATGATATGATTGTAGCCTAAAAAATCATCCATGAGTAAGAGCAGTTCAGGCCCAGTTGTTAATTCCACAATGAGAACAATGTTAGGAAGATGGAAATCATCCTTCAAACATGCCTTGTTTAAATCTCTAAAATCAGGGCATATTTTGATGCCCCCAATGGGTTTTGATACTGGGACTAGGTTTGAAACCCACTCAAGATAATCTATAGGTTGGATGAATCCAATGTTAAGAAGCTTTTGCAACTTTAGTTTGACCAAGAGTGCTATATGAGGATGCATCTTCCTTAATTTATGCTAAACTGGCTTGGCTTCAAGATAAACTGCTAAGTGATGCACAACCACTTTAGGATCAAGGCCTAGCATATCTGTGTATGACCATGCAAAGTTAGCTCCTCACTCTTTGAGGAATGCGACAAGATTCTTTTGTTCTTCATCCAACAATGATTTAGCATAGAAGGTGATCTTAGGTGCTTCTTTTATTCCCACATTGACTGGAGTCACCTTTTCTGCTAGCATTGTTGACTTTTCTAAATACATTGCACTAAGGGGGAGATTGAATCCCTCATCCTTGGGTGCCTCAAAGAGGCTTTCACCATTGGACGTGCCCTTTGTTTTTACTAATTTAGGATCACAGAGTGCCACTAGGTGGTTTTCACTCAAGGATCTGCATGTTAGTTGCATTTCATTAATTTTACAACTAAAGGATTCAATTGTCTCCCCATATTATGCTCCTATGTTGAGCTTTATGCCAAAGCCTGCTTTGTGATCTTCCCATTATATGTTGGCACAGAGTCCCATGAATTCTAAGATTGCTTCATCATTTTTGAATAAATATAGAATCGGTGGTCCTTGTTGGTCCATGTCAATAAGTTGTGGGTATACTAGGCGTATTTCAATTAGTTGGTTGCTTGGGATAAAGGATGTTATGGATATCATAAAGAGGGTGTTGTTCTCAAATGGATCAACAACATCAAGGGGAACGTCATCTAAGGTTGTATCACATGATTTAGGTAACCAAGAGGAAGCCTTAGCTCATTTAGTGTAAGTACCTTTTCCAATAAGTGTAACCTTGCTAGTAGTACAACCTAGGCCAAGATTCTTTAGTCGTTTCTTAGGAACAATGGGTTCTAGCAAACCATTTTCATTCTATCCTAGCTTTTCATTCTTGTTCTATCCCCAATTCTACATGAGCTGCAAGCCTTTGTTATCATCTTTCATGTGAAGAATAGGAATAGGTAGTTCATCTTGATAGAG
>VDFB02063453.1:0-11644 GCA_007258455.2 Sequoia sempervirens | reverse complement strand
TGAAAAGGGGTTCTCTCAATTCAAAGGCATTAATTATTTTGAGACCCTTTCCCATGTTTCTAAGATAAAATCTATTCTCCTTGTAATTTCACTTGCAACTTCATAGGGATGGACAGTATACCAAATGGATGTGAAGAGTGCTTTCCTTCATAATGATCTTCATGAGGAGATTTGTATGGAGCATCCACATGGTTTTATTATGGAAAATTTTCTATTTTTAGGCTCTATCGTTCATTATATGGTCCCAAATAGGCTCCTTAGGCTTGGTATGAGAAGATGGACACTTTTAAGCTTTCTTTTGGCTTCACACAATGTCATTTCGATCCTACAGTGTACATTCAGAAAGAGGAGGGTGATTTTTTATCCTTATGTTATGTGGATGATTTTATCCTTACAAATGGTTCATCCTCCATGATCCAGAGTGTTCAATGAGCTTTAATGGAGAAGTTTGAGATCAAAAATCTCTACCTTCTACACTACTTTCTTGGTTTACAGGTTATTTTGTCTTTGAATGGGATTTCCATATTTTAGAAAAAGTATGCTCTTGGCATGCTTCAAATATTTGGCATGCTTGATTGCAAACCTTCCCCCACACCATTTTAGTCAGGTGGTTTATTGTCTTCCACTTGTACTACTGCTTCAGTAGATGCTACATTATACAAGCAGTCGGTTGGCAATCTTTATACCTAACACATTCACATCCTAATATTTATTTTATGATTGGTCTATTCTCTCAGTTCTCACATGATCCACATGAGTGTCATTGGTAAGCTTCCAAATGTATTTTGAGATATATTCAGGGCACCTCACATTATGGTATTCACTATACATCAAGAGATTCTCGTATAGTTGGCTTCACTAACTTAGATTGGGCTAGTGATTTCAATGATAGGAAGTCCACTTCTGGATTTGTTTTTTTTCCTTGGTTCTAACCCCATTACATGGTCTTGCAAGAATCAATATTTTATTGCATTATCATTGACAAAAGTTGAGGATCGTGTAGCATTTTTGGCCAGCCAAGAGGTTTTGTGGCTTTGTTAGTCATTAACTGATTTTGGTTTTCCTCTTGACAATCCCACCATTCTTTGGTGTGACAATCAAAGTTCCATTCACATTTATCTCAACCTAATGGAGCATCAATATATTATGCACATATAGATCCACATGCACTTCATACAGTAGTTAATTCAAGATGGTTTTCTCACCTTGGAGTACATGCCTACAAAGGAGCAATTTGCATACATCTTCATGAAACCTTTGGTATTTCCTCATTACCTCCAGTTGTGATTGATGCTTAGGGTGAATGAAGTTGTCCTTGGTGGATCTTCATGAGGTCTCATGTTGGCAACACAAGGACAGACAACTGAGAGGGGGGGTGAATCAGTTGTCTCAAAAATTAAACTTATTAAACTTATTCTCAGATCTGATAAATAAACATGAAGGCATAAACCATCACCACATCGAAAACACACATAACACCAAGATTTTTTACGTGGAAACCCTGTTAGGGGAAAAACCATGGTGGAGGTTAGTCCACAATATTATACTCTATTAAAAGTATAAAATAATTGTAAGTGGGAATGCACATGCATTCAGGCACACTACCTAGAGCTAACTACTCAAATACAAAAGGCTTACTGCCCAAAGGAAGACACACTATCTTACAGAAAAAATTGGATTACATCAACAAGATTTTTAACTAAGAAAATAACATTTGCTAATGCCTGATTACAATTTTGGTTAAGCACATAAACATTTTCTCACTCTTCTTCACACTTTACTTCTACCTTCAAGAGATTAGAACATTATTCGCGCACAACACTCACACATCCTTCACACACACACCTCCAAATGGTATAAAAAATTGCTCATATATATCCGCAACTAAGGATAACAACATCTACATGTCGGCTTCAACAAAATATAAAATGATTACAAACTGTCGGCCCAATCCATAAACAATTTTCAATGCACACTGATGGAACCTTAACTCTTATGTCCCATCTTAAACCCCTGTTGCATTTAGAAGGGTTTTAGGATTTGTTTCCACGAAATCAAATGAGTGTTCTATTTTACTGTTGACTCCCTATTTCCCATTGTCGGTCACTACTTTAATATTTTCTATTAGGCAGTTGGTTCCCTCATCATGAGTTTAGAGAGCTTTGTTATAATGATTTTGGGGTTCTTAAGTTTTTTTATCTATCATATCATCCTAGGAATTCCCCTCCATTAAAGCAACTTATTGAGTATGTTCCTAAAGGTTTTCACTTAAGTTTAGTCAGCCTTAAGTCTTTATCGCTTATCATTGATCACTTTTGAAATGTATGTTTTAAATTAGTGACAAGCGATGAGGTAATATCTTTTGATATTGCTCATTGTGAATTGATCCTTGAACTTTTGTTTGCAATTAGTGATGAGCGAGGTTCTTAAGAGATCGTGAATCGCTAATAATTTTTGAATTCTTAAAGTTATAATAGCAATAAGTGATGACCTCTCACTTTATGATCACAGTTTCATCTCTCATCGCCAATTTGTCTTGAAGAGATTGTTTGCAATTAGCGATGAGTGAGATAATGAGTTCCCAATTATATCGCATCTCGTAGATTTGTTTTAAGCGCTAAGGTTATGATTAGCGATGAGTGATATGGTCCCTTATGAGGAGTTTTCTCTCACTAACTCGACTACATCCTATTTGTGATATCTTTTATGCCATTGATTGTTATGCAAGTGTACGTGTCAAACTGTGGTGCTTACATCTCTTGTCACTAATGGAAGTCAAGATGCAAAGTTGAACTAGCAAGGAGTGATGGATATGGATGAGACTAAGAAACCGGCCTTAGATCTAAAGGGCTAAGATTTTGTCGCATGAGGCACTTGCATTGCTGATAAAGATGGACGAGAACAAAGTAAATCAGCATTTGGCGACAACTGCTACATGAAGAGGCAACATGGAAGAATCCTAAGGATTTTGTATAAAGCAGAAAGAAAAGTAGCGAGGTGGATTATTGACCATTGATACAATTTTAAAGTTGAAGGATCAACGATCAAGGTTTAAAACTGAATGGCTAATTGTTAGTTTGCTCGCGCGAGCTTACTATCAAATATTAATGGTGACATGCTCCCCTCTCGGTTGTAAAAAAAAGTAGATATCTAGTTTATCATGCATCCTAATTCACTGGATGGTGGAAAGAATACCAGAGACCGAAGAATTTGCAAGGAAAGCTCTAGAAATTATCTACAACTAGAGTGACAGCTTTCATCCAGGTAAGCAAAAATGATACTTCTTTTTAATTAAGATAGTAAGGTGAATGCCCTTGAAAGCTGATAAAAAAATTGGTGGAAAGTGAAATTTAGTCTTTTCTAGTGATTTCAATTTGATAATTGAGCACTATCTAAATTGTGAAGAAAGGTGTCATGTTCAATAGTAGAGTTTTATCCTATCATAATTGTGAAGGGTTTTGTTTGGTCGTAAGAAATTGTAAACCCTAGTCTTCATTTGTGTTACAAGCATGAGTGACCCAGAGCCTAGTGAATCCAGTGTTAGACCAAAAAGGAAACCAAAGCAAAAGAGGGTAAAAAGACTTAAAACTCAACATGCTTCAGCTAAAGTTGAGCCCAAACCAGTAGCTATGTCTAACCCTTTGCCTGGTACCCTTGTGGCTTCCACAAGGTCTAGAAGTGCAAAGAAGGAAACAAAAAAAATTATGCAAGAAACTTTTGGAGGTATCAAAGACGGAGGGTCATGAATTGATAAAAGGCCCACAAGACAAGTTGTTGCTACCACTAGGTTGATCAATAATGCTGGTGAAATTGGTGATAAACCCCAGCCCCAGAGTGGATGGCAATTGTTTCGGTATGCTTTCAATAGGAAAAATTCCAGTAAGCCTACATGTTATTTGTGGAGATTGAACCTGGGAAGGTTAGTGGTACCAAATGTGTTTATGGAAGTTGATTTAATGATGGAGCTAGCAAGGCACTATGACCCTTTTGAGTGTGAAGAATTTGAAGATTATTTCAAAAACACTTATTATTGTCTGAACCAAGTGCTAGCTCAGGATTTTGAGTTACAATAGCCCCTGATTTGTTGGTATAGGTAGCATACATACAAGAATATAATCGAAACACTGGTTTTGATTATGCTAATTTTGTTGCTCAACAAATGCATGAGGATTTTCTCAATTTGAAAAAGGAATTGATCCCTTTATCTTTCCCTCATTATTCCTTATTGATGCACATACTCTTGTGGGAAGGAAATTATGAGTGGAAAATGAAACTAAATTTGAGGATTATGAATAGTGAAAATGAGGCCATCCCTATGAAAATGTGGGCATACATTTGGGATCAGGATTGCTCCAATTCTAACTACATCTTGTTTTCCAATGTTGTAAGACATGGTATCTTAGAGTCATTGGGTGTGGCACCTAGATTCAGCCTTTCTCTAGAGATCAGAAGTCTTATGTGCCCAAAGGATATACCAGGCTCTACAACAACACATAATTGGGTTGACTGGCTTTTGCATTTTGAATATACTTTGATCAGGGTTTATGGAGCTAAAGTGGCACCCCATTGTTTACCCTTGTATGTCTTAGAAAGATTGGCTTTCATGGAGCTCATGTTGCAAATGGATGTTATGGATTATGAAATGTTTAGAAAGGACATAAAGGGCTTTGTGGTATACCCCCAATGTTCTTTTGCTTATTTTAAGGTCACCGCCCTTGAAGGGTATGAAAAATTAGGCATTATGGTGAATAATCTCAGAATGCCTATTGATGAGGTTAGAGTTTTTGATCCAGAAATATTTGTGGCAGGAAGGAGAAGACAAAAGAACTTAGGCATCATACATCATGAGTTTTTCTATAAAGATGATGTACTAAGGAATTTGACAAGTGATGAGGTTGTTATGGTTAGGAAAAAGGAATGGACAACTATGACAAACCTTGAGGAGAATATTATGAAAAAGAATGCCTTTTACATCAGTTTGTTACAATGAAATTACAAACCCCTTGGAGAGGGCCTTTGCTATGATAAGGGACTATCAGTCTAGTGAATTTAAAGTAAAATTAAAGGAGGTTGTAAATAGAGCCTAGGTCCTCTTAAAGCAACAATGACAACAACAAGCTATGGATATCCCAGAACGGCTTGAAGATGTTCGTGAGGTTATGTGTTAAACAAGTGGCGTAACATGTGCCAAGAAATGAGGAAGCCGAAAGCAAAATTTCCATTCCCTCATATTGAGGAGACTAATAGTCTGGGATGTTCCTCTCGGTTAATTGTCCAAATGGCAATATGGATATGTTCTATGACATCCTTAATTAGAGTGTGATGAGTTTTGGATGATGATAAATTTGTGCGCACTAAAGAGTTTCCGGGTGGAGTTTATGATTCACCAGCGGAGTAAGGGAACAAAAAGAGACGCTAGAAGCAACTCAGTCAATGCTGAACCTTCTCATCGAGGAAGTCAGAGAAAGCAGAGAGAGGGAAGAGAAGATTAAGGCTGAAATTGCGCCTACACTCCCAATCTAAGCCTCAAGAATTGTTGTGTGATAGTGGAACTGTTGGATACCGGATTTACTATCACAAATCTTACAGCATATGATGTAGTTAGAAGAGATCCCTCAAGCTTTGATATCCAAAGATCACGCAGAATAAAGTATTTATTTTGGATATAGTCCAAAGTCGCATACCCTTGTAATTTGGTCTATGGCACCTAGTAATTAAAGAAATGAGGTTGCTAGATCTATTGAAGAAGTCATTGGTTCACTAGTGGTCAAAAGAGTTACCCACATAACTCTAATCTAGGCATCCTGGTTAATCCCATTACGTTGCAATGCTTAGTGTGGACACTGCACATATTTCTGAAAAGAAATATGAATATTTGGTCAAGGAATATAATAAGGCTTTGAATGAATTGAGTTGAATGAGAGCTACCATTCAAGCTACCCAAAAGACAGTGACTCGGCCTTCTTCCTCTTCTTCATTTGATATGTCTACACAAGGTAGGGAAACTTTGGCCCTTAGAATTGATGATTTGAGAGAAAAGTTAACTGCTCAAAAGGAAAATGTCAAGTAGGCCAAATTAGAGACAGTTAGGGTGGCCAATGAAATTTTTAGGGATGTGCTTAAGCATAGGGTGACCAAGTTGGTCCATAGGGCTAATGATGTATGGGCCACATATAAAAACATTCATGAAGCAAATACAAAATATCTGCAAGTACAAGAGGCTTTTAGGAATGGGTGGAATAATTGGATTGCTAGGGTAAGTGCTTTGAAAGAAATGATGCCAAAAATAAAGGAGGATCCTGAGGCACCCACAAATATTCCTGACATCTTGAAAACTATTGATTCAATAAATGAGGTAACTACTTTCCATGGAAAGTTGGGAATACAACTCCAAAGTAAGTTGAAAATATTCAAGGAGATGGAGGAACAAGGTGTGCCTCAAATATTGAATTCAAAAGGTGAATTGCATCTGTTTGACACCTGGAAGGAAGATTTGGGATGGTTTCTTGAAGCGGCTATGATGTATTTGTCATATATTGATATGATGGTGGAGATTGAAACAAAGATGGATATATTTGTTAAGGAAGATAGGATTTTAATTGATACAAGGTACTCCCAGTATACTACTAAGGTATAGGATTTATTGAATGTTAAATGGCCCACTGAAGAAGAATACAATATTTGGTTGGAGAGATATACAAAATGAATAAGAAGAATAATGGACAGGAGGAGAATAATACATAGCTTGAAAACAGTACAAATTAGGCTTTTGATGTAACATGGAAAAATATTATTCTCTCCTTAAAACTCAAGTGATTAGCACATGGTGCTAATGTGGATTAACACATTTTGACCTTTTCCTGATTTCTTTTCCTTGCTTCATAAGTTTTGTTGTTTTGATTTTCTTACAGTTGGCATTTTGAGCACATGGAGAATATCTTGTAACTGTTGTAACAAACTAGTGATGTCTTTTAAGGTGGGACCTATTTTCCACGAAGAGTTGAGGATAATTGTACCTCATGTTTATTTGCTCCACCTAAAGACTCAAGTGTAACTAGGAAGGGAATATTGCTACCAGTGGTCCTATGGGATCATGACATGTGTGCTATCTGGTCTGAGGCTTGTTTGCTCCTTCATCTCTATAAGAAGGAATTTAGGACCAAAAGCACGAGAGTCAGAATTTTTTTGAGTTGATACTATTAGTTTTGTCAAGAAAAATATGAAGCAAGTTTTAGAGTCTTTGTTTTAAGTTTCTTTTGGACTTCATACTTATGCATGTAAGCTGATAATGGTATAGCATTTTATAATACAAAGTAATATCAGTTTTATGGTTATTCTCTCTCCTTGTATGTATGTTATGTGTTATGATTGAAAGTAGTCAAGGTTTTCTTTCACTTGTCTATGTCATTATCTGATTGATGTTCAGTTTCATGTTTGCTTATTGATTGAATGAATTGATGTAAATGCTTATATAAGATTGATAACTTATAATTACTATGTGCTAGGATATTTGTAAGAAGTGATAATCCTGAAAGTCACAGAGAAATGTTGTAATGCAAGATTTCTTGGGGTTATATGTGTTATTATCTGAGTTGTTATTAGGCTATGTCAAAAGATATTGACTTTGTGCTTTGGATAAAGACATTGGTTCATGCAGGATATTGGTGTTACATTTACAGTGTTGATTCCTTAACTACTCAATCTTTTAACCATAAAATTTCAGGAGGAACACTGTTGTTATTCATTTTTTAGGTGTCTTCTCTCTCATATTCAACTCATATAACATTAACATAATAAGTTGCCAACTTATTTAATGTTACTATTAAGTGGTATCATGAGAGATATCTATTATTAACAATGTATTTGATTGCAATTATGAAAGGTCTTTAGGTATACATTGTGGGATCACCCTCTCAGGTTTCACAAAGCCCAAAGAGTAGGAATAGAAGTTTAGCAACTTCTATTCGTTCGTTGGCCAATCCCTTTAGTATTACTGATGATTGGAAATGAAAAAATCCATAGGTATTTCTAGAGATCAGTTTGGTTCTCAAAAAATAACCAACACACATCAAACCAAATGTCAAACCACAACATAGTGAAGACCCAAAAACATCCTAACATGTCAACTCCAAAAATTATGCCTCAAGATCCATGCAAACACACTACAATCACCTTCCTCGCCATGATCATGCCATGGAACCAAAAGAAAAATCACCAATCACTTATGCACAATGGATCAATGCAAATGTATAACATAGGTAGACACAACGTGTTCATCCACGAAAGTACCTAAATCACTACAAAAGCATCCACAAATAACTCAAATTACTAGAATCACATTATCTTTCAGAACACCAACTAGAAGCAAAAATGACTATCAATGTATAATTGTTAACTCACAACCAAATATTCATAGCAGATTCTTAAGAATTTCCTTGGATAAACTAGATATAGCTTCACTAAAACCCTTTAATCCAACCTGAATCATCAATATATTGAGCTAACCAATACAGAACTTCACTGGATCACTGACAATCTACAACTTGTTTTATTACAATTTTCTCAATATCCTTGACATATACAACCTTAAATACATTAATGCCAATAATGTTGACATCAATGAAAACCACATATCGGCAACATCCAACAATCTCCTTCATTTTTAATACGTGCTTTCATCTCTCTTTAGGAGAGGATTTTTTCCCATGAGGTTTTCTCCTTTTCTCCAATTATGAGAGATTTCTTTGATTGTACATGGGTACCTCATTAGGCCTTGCTATTGAGACCCATTCATGCTTTCTTTTCTTTTTATGCATTGGTTTTTAGAGTTTTTAGCTACTCACGAAGTTATACTTAAGGGGGTGTTAGAGTAATCATGCATTAGCTAATAATTAATTAATATTTAATTGATTATTAGGCTAATTTCTTCTCATACACTTAAGCTAAACTTAAGAGTACTTTTTTTATGTTAACAAGAGTGAGATTTTATTAGATCATGTTGTCTAATCACATAGGATGATGACACTTATCATGATCTAATCCCTTTATCATTTAGGGTTGCTCTTACAAAGCACTCTCTCTCTCTCTCTCTTTGTATTATTTTATTTTGTAAGTTTTTTCTAGTTGAGGATATAGCAGATTGTTGTTTGCAACTCTCTTGCGTGGATGGTGTGTTGTTCATTGTTTGATCATATGTCTCATGTTATTCACAATTCTAAATACACCCATTGACTCTCTTGTATTTTAAACACTATAGAGGAGAAGATCTTGCAATTCATTCTTCAAGACCGTCCTTCTAGATAAGTGTTATTCCCCTTGCACAAATGAAACATGATAAATTTTAAGAAACAAGTTCGTTGTTGTGTACATATGTAATTTTCAAGTGCAAGTTGATTTCACTTTATATCACACAAATATCATCTTACATATTGACTAGTTTAATACCTTACTCGAAAGAAAAGTAGTAAGAAAATGTCAATTCATTGTATTTAGCATTTATTAAAAATATCTTCTAATGTATATGTACAAAAGGGGCAATAAAAGAACTTGCTCTCTTTTCTCATCATAAGTAGGAGTTTATATATCAATTATATTGTATATAGCTTTTGATTGAAAAATAGTATTTTATTATTCTAAACTTATAGCTTTACCACATTACTAACATATGAATTAATCAATTCAACTAATTTTCACACATGTTGTGATGAAAGATATCACAAAATTATCTTAATCAAGTAGTTTGCAGACATATTATGATGCCAAAGACTAGCCAATACATGACACTTGTTAAGTGATGGAACTCTAAAAATTGCTTGTTACACATACATACACGCATACAAGATTGTGGATATAATTTTAATTATGGTTATATGAGTTAATTTTTTTTACATGTAATTAATTTTAAGACACTTTATTTGAGTTTTTTATATAGTTGTGATGGTGAAATTTGCATGTACCCATGTTAATTCTCATTTACTTTTGGGCCCATTTTGAGATGATGTCTTAATGCAATTACATATCAATAAATTATGCAATCTTGTATAAATTTGAGCTTATTCCCCTAGTCTTCACCTATCCCCATATACACACATTCCCATAAATATATCTACATTTTATCCATATCTCCATATTTTTTGTATATACCTCATTTAGTACACCTTACATGATGAAACAATCATTTTTGCTCAAACTTTACTATTCCATCATCCTAGGTCATTCTTGTAGATGTGGGATTGATCCCACAACCATAAATCTATCCCCCAAATTTTTAAAATTCAAATTCAAAACTGGCTAACTCCAATCCATTTCACTAGCCATTACAAGCTAACCAAACACACATTTGTACAATTTATATGTTTCTATATTTAAAGGAATCATTTCACATCATGTCATATATAAAGATCCTCCCTCATCCTATACCATTCAAGGAGTATTTACAAGAGGAATCTCTCGAGTTGGTGTGCTAAAGAATCAGAATCTGCATATTCATCCTAGGAGCATTTGCATGGCTAAAGTTAGCACAATCATAAAGTCGATCCTTTTTGGGGGGTTGACCTAGGAGAACTTTTCCCCTAGTAATCAAACAATCCTCTAAAGGTATTCTTAAATACCCTCAATCTTTAGAGTAGAACCAACTTCAAGGAATTCAATGTCAAGAGTAGGGACAACCAATAGTTTATATCTACATAGCGGATAGCAGAGAACATCTCTCTCTCTCTCTCTCTCTCTCTCTCTCTCTCTCTCTCTCTCTCTCTCTCTCTATATATATATATATATATATATATATATATATATAGAAGAGAGAGAGAAAGAAGATGTAAGGCTCGATCTCTATAAGTAGACTTAGCCTAGACATAAAGATAGATCTTGCCACGAAAATTTGAAGAAAAAGAAAACGAAGTTCTATTTAGAATCTTAAAACAGACCTAATTCAAGAACTATGATAAAATTATTTTTCTTAAAACTCGAAACTAAATATTATTAATCTTCTTCACATTTATTTTTTATAATTAAAATTCAATTCTAATATCTTCACTCTCATAACTATTACATAACCTAAAGTAGGTATATAAAAAAACGAAAACAATATACAAAAAGTATGAATAAAAAGTGATGAATTCTTAAAATTATTAAGTGAAGTGAAAGCACAAAAAAATGGTCCTACATCGAAGAATCTTTAAAGTCACTTTTCTACAATAACACGATACAAAGCTACTCCTCTCTAAAATACTAAATGTGAACCGTACGACTACATCAAACTCCCTTCTCACCGTAATACAAGTTACTAAATCAGTAGAGACAAATGAGCCGCCTTCTTATAGTTTAATCAACTTGGTTTGTCTTAATCATGTGTACTAGTTTGACAGGAATAAGTCTTAGTCTTCAATATTACAAAGTTTTTGTGCATAGTTAATATTTTAATTCTTTGTAATAGTAGTGGAAGAGATTTAATCTTGCTTACAATTAATATTTTTTAATAAGTAAAGGAAAATAAAGCATATTTTATATAAAGGATTTAGGGATAAAAAATATATATTTTTAAAGAAGTTGAGATTGGAGATATTAATAGTTAAGACAACAAAATATAGATATTGAGAAGCATTAGAGAAATTACTTAGTGTTTGGTGTGTAATTAGCTTTAACT
>VDFB02063452.1:0-11974 GCA_007258455.2 Sequoia sempervirens | reverse complement strand
AAAGCAACCACAACCTGTCGCTTACTCATCCAACTAATTGCACCGCCAAATAAAGTAAAGACATAAGCATTGGTGGATCTTCTGCTATCAACATCACTTGCCTAGTCTTAATCCACATAAACATGAATATCAAGGGAAATCTCGTCTTCAAAAATATTACTATGATAACATAAGGAATAATCTAAGGTACTATGCAAATATCTAAAGACTCTTTAATTGCATCTTAATGAACTCTACCATGATTAGACATATATCTAGAAAGAACTCCCCACTACTTGGGCAATGTCTAGTCTAGTACAAACCATAGTTCATGCATCAAACTTCCAACTGCACTCTGGTAACCTACACTCTACTCATGTATTCCATCTCTGATGGAGATGTTGGACAATCTGAAATAGATAACTTTGTTCCAATTGAAACAGGAACACACAATGGTCTACAATCCTACATATCAAACCTCTATAAAATTGAGTTAAAATAATTGCTTTGACCAAGCCATAGCTTTCTATTCACTCTATCTCTTTTAATTTCCATCCCAAGAATGTGTTTAGCTACACCAAGATCTTTCATTTCAAATTTAGCAGCAAGTTGAGATTTTAGTCCTGAAATCATACCTTTCCCTCTACCAATAAATAACATATCATCAACATATAATGCAATAAATAGGAAACAATCACCATTAGTTTTATTATACATATAATGATTTGATTTAGAACGCTCAAATCCCAAACTCAACACATATGTATCAAATTTTTGGTACCACATCCTAGGACTCTGTTTTAAGCCATATAAAGATTTCTTCAATTTGCAAACCAACTTACTTTTACCTTTCACCACGTAGTGTTCTGGATGTGTCATATAAATATCCTCCTTCAAATCACCATGAAGGAAAGCAATTTTCACATCCATTTGCTCAACCTATAAATCATAAGCAATAGCAATAGAAAGAAAAAATCTAGTGGATCTTGTTTTTGCAATAGGAGAAAATAGCTCACCATAATCAACACCCTCAACTTGAGAGTAACCCTTCGCAACCAACCTTTCTTTGTACTTCTCAATACCTCCATCTAAACCAATATTTTTCTTGAACACCCATTTACAACCAATAGGTTTTTATCCTTTAAGCAATGGTACAAGATCACATGTATCATTCTTTTTCAAAGATTCCATTTCTCCATCTATAGTAATCTTCCAGGATTTTACATCATTCATACCTAGTGCCTCTTCTACAAATCTAGGTTCATCCATGTTAGTATTCAAAGAAAAAATGCATCTCCAATCATTAGGTGAATACCTTTTAGGTGGTTGTCTATGCCTTGTAGACCTACCAACAAGTTGATTTAGAAGTTCTTCCTCCTCTTCTAAAGACCCAAACTAGATGAGCTCTCCTCAACTTCTTGTCTATTCTTGGGTCTCAATTCAACTTTGATAGGTGTAGAAGGAAATTGAATCACATCATCCTCTTTACTTTGTTTTGGCTGCAATGTAACAGAAGAAGGATTTGTTTCTCTAAAAATAACACTTCTATTGTGTATTACCTTATGTGCAATAGGGTCCCAAAGCTTGTATCCTTTCACACCATAACTGTATCCCATGAATATACATTTCACAACCTTGTTCTCCAACATTGTTCACTTCTCCTTTGGCACATGTGCATATTCTTCCCAACCAAAAAGCTTGTGACCCGACCATGCCTCTATAGACATCTTATCGACAAGAGATGATGTAGGAGAACTATTAATTAGGTAACAAGTAGTGGCAACAACTTCATCCCAAAACCTTTATTCTAGGCCAACACCACTCAACATACTCCTAGCCTTCTCCATTAGTGTCTTGTTCATTCTTTCTACAACTCCAATTTTTTGTACATAATATGAAGTTGTCTCCTATCTATGAATACCACAATCTTTAAAGAATCTATCAAAATCATTAGAGAAAAATTCACCTCCATTATCAGTCCTCAAAATTTTTATTTTCTTTCCAATCTACAACTCAACCATTGCTTTAAATTCTTTAAATTGACTGAAAACTTCCGATTTACTCTTTACAAAATATACCCATGTCCTTCTACTATAATCATCAATAAATGAAACATAATATGTGGATTTACCAATTGAAGGAACATCTACAGGACCAAATATATTAGAATGAATAAGATCTAATAGACCACAAGATTTATGAGAACTCGAGTAAAACTAAACGTAGTTTTGTTTTCCATAAATGCAATGCTCACAGAAATCAAATTCAGGATTACAATCAAACAAACCTTCAACAAGGTTTTTATTTTTCAAGCTCCTTAGACCCTTTTCTCCAATGTGGCCAAGTCTCTAGTGCCATAACATAGTTTTCTCTGCAGGTAACTTGGTCTCAAAAGAAAGAGCACCCTTGGGTACCCAAAAACCATGACCATCTGTTGAGGGTGAAACCATCACTTCTACAGAATTTCGTTTCACAAAAGTACTATTGCACTCAATAGTGCATACATCAAGCTTATACAATGTTTCATATTTTATAGCTCTAGCAATCCCCATAGCAAATCTAACCATCTTGCATCTTGCATCAGAAAACACTACCTACACACCCGCATCTATTAGTTTTCTCATAGATAACATATTTCGTGCTAATCCAAGAATATGTAACACACCATTAATCATTTTTATTCTACAATCAAGAAACTTGATTTTAACTTTACCATGACCAACAATGTCTAAATGAGAATCATCACCCAAGTACACCTTACCTCCATCAAATTCTCAATATTTACAAAACCAATCTCTATTAAAGGTCATATGAAAAGATGCACCTGATTCAATTAACCATGCATCATTACATGCACAAATTTCCAAAGCTACAATGAATGTTTCACCATCTTCCTTCTTAGACTCTGAATCATAATCAAATTTCATCTTTTTCTTCTTCTTTTCTTCTTTGCATTCCCTACGAACATGTCCAGGCTTATCGCAGTTTCAACAAATAACTTTGGACTTTCTAGGAGATTTAGGTCTTCCATGAACATTTGAGGCCTCCTTGGAAGTGATGGATACCTTCCTCCTCATCTCTTCAAAAAGAAAAGTGTATACCTTGGAATTCTTACTGCTCTAAACATGCAAAATAACTAAGAAACATGAATAATAAAACACCAAGGACACCTCAAGATTAGCCAAAAGAGCAGTTCAACGAAAAGGAATGCAAATAAGATAAAACACAAACACTTTTACCTCCCTTGTTGTTGAAACTCCTTTGATTGGCCCTTGCTTGGATTGGTTGTGTGCTCCTTAGATGATTGCTTGAATGTCTAAATGCAAGATTCAATATGCCAAATGATGAACAAAGATGGTTGAATGATTGAAAAAGGCTTGGACAACATGTAGTTATGAGAGTGCAAAGTGTTGAGAATGTAAAATGACAGCATAAGGGTGCAAGATAGCTAAGGTTCTAAAAATGTCCCTTTAAGGAGGGGGGCATTTATAGAGAATTTGAATTCCTCTAAAAAGAATCTGTCCACAAGATTGATCCAACAAGATCAAGATGAAGGGCTACGGTGGGTTGAGATCCCACAAGCCCTCACATCTTGACATGTGGAGGGTGAAGTGGACAAGAGGATATGAGGTGGAAATGAGTTGTCAAGAGGGTACATGAGGTGGAAAAGGACATGCACCTTGGGGGATGAGAGGATTTCCACAAAAAGGGATTTCTTGTCCCAAAGTGGGAGTGAAAGGGACTTTTGAGGAATTTTAGAATTCCTCAAAAATATACATGGAAAAAGGAAAGGTGGTTGGGGGGATAAATGTAAGATGATCTAGAGGATAAAAGGTGGGCTCCAAAAAGGTGGGACTTGGTCACATGTGGAGATTGTGACAAGTCCAAGGTGGGTCACATGTGGAGATTGTGACAAGTCCAAGGTTCTAGAAGCCTTGGAAGGATGTAATGTGAATTAAAAATTCACATATAAGAGAGGGGAATCTAGGAAGAATAAAAAGGAATTAAAAATTCCTTGGAGAATGATTAGGTTTAATTAATCAATAATTAGAAGATAAATGAGGATTAGAAGCCAACTTGCAAAAGTTGGAGGATGTGACACATCTTAATCAAGGATTAAGCATGTGCACATCCTTAATGAAGAGATTAGGAAATGGATTAGGATTAGATGAAAATGATGTGAGGAATTAAATAAAATGTACATTTATTTAATTTATTTGATGAAAAGAGAATTAGTGGTAAAGGTATTTAATTATTACCAAAATACCTTGTGAGATTTAGCGTATCAAAGATGGCTAATTAAATAATAGTAATATTACTTAATTAACTCTCGGATAAGAGAATGTTTAGACTAAAAATGATAAATTTGATAAATTAAGTGGTCCAAATTTGATGGGTCTACATTTTTCCCTCTTTAGAGATGGTGTTTGGCAGCATCATTTCAAAGCAGTCATTAAAACATAGAACCCAAAAGAAGATGGTTAGATTTGAAAAGATGCCCCAGTCATCAAAGGGATGACTAGGAAGAAAGACGATGGGGGTGAAGATGAAGAGTAGGGATTGAGGATGCCCCCTCGAGAGGACATGCGGGTTGAAGAGAACACGTGTGTGCTCTCGAAATAGATGATGTGATGCAAGGGGAGATGAGGAAGATGATGCAAGGTGATGGGTAAGAGAGTAAGAGAAGCGATAGGAGATGGATGGAGCACAAATGGATTTCAAAAGGTGATGTTGCCCCAGTCAAGGTACAAGCCAAAATGGGTTGAGGATGGATGGAGTGTTGTCAATGACGGATTGAAGGATCCCGAAACAACACGAGGATAGAGAAGGATACATCCCACTGAGTGGTATTGATGAGGGAAGGATACATCCCAAAACACCACTAAAAGATAGGAAAGAATACCTCCCGATGATGATGAAAGTGTTGTTGATGAGGGAAGGATACATCCCAAAACAACACCGAAGGGATAGGGAATAATAATAATGGATGATGATGATAATGGGGGGTCAAGGCTAGTAACAAGACTGGGGACAAGACCAAGGATATGATTAGATGATTCGGGCTAAGTGGAATGGATGGGGGTTGGATAGAGATGTGAGATAAGGATGAAGGATGAATGGATGGGGGGATACATGCAAGAGGATGAAATGGAAAATGAAATACAATCCTAATACAATTTACCATCTTTGGAGCACTGATTTTTGCTATAGCATAAGACACAAGACACCAGGGTATGAAGAACCAAGGCGAATTAGTGTCTAATACACAAAACAAACACAACAGACAAGAAGGTTACCCCAACACCCCAAAGTCACAAAGACCTTGGTCGGGCCAGGTATTGAGATAACCATAAGCACAAAAGGATGCCCCAGCATAACACAAGACCTCGAAGATCTTGGTGGGTACTATGTGGGACAACCAAGAAGACACAAATAGACATAAAAAGATCAAGATATGCCCCTATGTTGACCAATCAAAACACACCATAATATGATGGATTATGGCGGCCTTAACAAGTGATGATAGGGAGCTTCAATGATAAACAAAAGCCAAAAACATCAAAAGATCGCAATCACTTTCAAATGTCCTTTGTCATAGGATCAAGGGGATAGATGGGATTGATGAGGTCTGTTAGGAAGGATACATCCTGTTGAGACCAAAGATGATAGATATTAAAAGATCGTTATGACGTGGGATGTTCAAAATCGATTGGATCTCATGATATAAGTGAATCTTGTTTGTTAAGCACCAGCTAGCTAAGAGCATAGCTTGACGACACGACACACGAGAGACATGACAAGCTAAGAGACTTCGATGGATGGTAAAGATGGGACAGACAAAACCTAAAGACCTAGGGGCTCGGGGGCCGATCAAAGATTAGCCTTGCCTACGTAAAAGCGCAGAGCCCTCGTAGTTCAATAAAAGGCGGACGACTGACCATGATGGAGATTTCGATGGATGACCAAGATAGGATGGAGAATAGGAGAAAAGTGGACAAGATAGATCGATGATGGAACCCCGGGGCAGATCAAATGATCGACCTTGCCTACGTGAAAGCGCAGGGGCAACGTAGTTTGACTAAAGACCGACAACAAATGATGGATGAAAGAGGATGAGATGACCCTAGATAAGGGGATAAAATGATTGGACCGACACGATGGGACAAGATAGATGAATGATGAAGTGATAAGATAGATGATGTTGGACAATAGTGACTATATAAAGCTCAGGGATGGGATAGTTATCCAAATTATCAAAGATGAAGTGGGCAAATGACATGCCATATAGATGAATGGTGAAATGATGAACGATGAGATAGAAAAGATGTGCAAAAGAAGCAAAAGTGATGATGATAAGATGGATGACATTGGATTGCATGGGGTAAAGCCTATAGCTAGATACCAATGACAAGGGATTAGGAGATGGGATGAGGGGAGAGGATGGGGGGGAGGAAAAATGATTGTTTGGGTGGATTGGATAGAGGGATAAGGATTAGGAGATGAAAGGGATGCTAGGATAGCTGGATACGAAGAGAAAGATGGGGAGATGGAAGGGACGCTGTGATAGATGGATAGGGATAGAAGGATTGAGAGATGAAAGGGATGCTAGGATAGATGGGGAGATGGAAGGGATGCTATGATAGATGGATAGAGAGATGAAGGGATGTTATGATAGATGATTTCTCCAAGGACTATGTCACAAAGGAAGCAGATGCCCCCACTCTAGATATGTCATATATAATGAGGCAGGAGGGACGAAAGACAAGTGGATGGGAAGATAAAAGAGATAACTGGATGAGAATAGGATGGGTGACTAAGGAATAAGATAGAGCATGGATGAAGGGGATGTATACCAATAGGTGTCCAAAGCATGCATAGATAGGTGCCCCTATTTTGATCAAGATCACAAGAAGGATGGAGGGAATGGGAGATAAATGAGATATGATGGTAGGATGCAGAAGATAGGTGGGATGGGGGGATTTATGAAGAGGACGGATAACAGGAAGATGGGTGCATAGCTAGAAGCATAGCGGATGGAGGGAATGCATATATGGAAGTTGCCCCCAAGTGCAGATGGGGATTTACGCATGACACCTGTTTTCCAGGTTTTCATCATGGTACTTATCCAAGGCGCTTGTTTGCCAAGTTTTCACCATTGGACGAATTATTTCTCTTTTTTTTTGTTGACTTTTTTTTGTTGACTTTTTTGACTCTTTTTTTTTTTTTTTAATTTTTGATGAAAATGGAGAAGGATAGGGATGTGGATAAGGGAATTTATAAGATACATGATATGGATATGGATGGATGACTCAAGCATCAAGTTCTATACGAGGTAGTAAGAGCCCATGTTTGAACCGACTATTGGATGTTGGTACAACCTTATGAGGATAAATGGATTATGCAAGAGGATGAATTAGGGGGATTTGATGGGGGAGATATGTGGGGTAATGGATGGGATGCTGGAAAGGGTATGGATAGAATGATGGGGTGGATATGTGATGGGGAGATGTGTTCAGGACCAACATTGGCACATGTGGTGGTGGATGTGAAAAGATGAGAGGATTATTGGATGGAGAATGTGTGGATAATGGAGGAGATGGGGTGGTAAACTTTGGAACATAAGGACCCAAAACAGACTTAGGAGATGAAAGGGGTGTATGACTAGCTTTTGGATTAGCAACTTTGGATGTTCTTACAGATTTTTCATGTGATGGAATTGCATCTTTTTTCTTTGGGATCCACATAGTTTTGATCTTTGCGTTGGTGGGCCTTTGCGGCCTAGAGATTTGATTTGGATTTTGGATTTGGTTTTGCTTTGCTTTAACATGTCTTTTAGAAGGGACATGGGGAGCTTTTGATTCATGTGGATGTTTAGATTGATGCATTTTTTCTTTAACAACCAAAGTGCTTTTAGTAGCAATGGGATGGGTGTGAGGAGATGGATGATGTGGAGTGATGGAGGTAGGAGTATGGGGATTATGTGTAGATAGAGGATGTTTGAGTAAGTGCCTTTGTTGATCCTGACTATGGGGTATGTGAGAGGGATGTTTATGATGGATGAGATGGATAGGTGATGAATGGATGAAGGGATGGATAGGATGAGATGGAGGAGGTGATTTTGGGATATAGGGGCCCAAAATAGACGTAGGACTTGGAGGAAACAAGGGCATGGTAGATGGAGGATTGGAGATGGTAGATGGAGGGACAAGGGACCCAAAATGGATGGGAGTGTATGAAGGAGGAAGATGGACGGTTGTTTTGAGATGATACGATAGAGGAGGACGAATGGCCACATATGATCTGGTGGGATGGTGGGAAGAGTCGATATTTCTTTTGGAAAAGGCTCGTTGAGGACGTCTAGAGGTTGTACCAACATCTTTGGATTGCGAGTCGTGAGTAGTACATCCAAGACCTTGCGGATACAAGTGTCCTTTAGCTTGGATGGGCTCTATAATACCTTGCTCATGAAGGCCTAAACCTTTTCCTTGATAGTTCATTCTCTTGAGCATTCGATCTAGGATAGAATTTTTGTTATTCTGGAAGAATGATGCAAGTTCATTATTAGGTGGAAGAGGAGGGTTGGTGTATATGCTTTGTTTTTCTTCTGCGAGGAGACCACCATGGAGGAATGTGAGAGGACCAAGGGGATATGCAAGCGGCGTGGGGATAGCATTTGTAGGTGATGATGGGGGATCATGAGAAGGAGATGATGGGATAGCAACATTAGGAGAGGGAGTAGGGGCCATGATAGGATCTGGATTTGTGGTGGTAGGCTCATGCGATGGAGATGGAGATGGAGTAGTGGAAGTTTGAATGACAAGGGGATCATGGGATGGAATGGATGGGGGACTGTGGTCTTGGGGTGGACTAGATGGGATGGTAGGATCTTGATCTAGAGAAGGGGATATGTTGGCATGCTTTGGATTAGACTCTTGGCATGACTCATCGTGTGCGGGAGGCATGGTAATGGACTCTTGTTGGGACTCTTCAAATGGGGAAGATAGAGGGATGGAAGATTCATGAGGTTCAGTGGGAGGATTGGATTGGATTTGGGTATCGTCAATAGGTTCGATGGCTCTCGGAGTAGGGGGTGGCTGTTCAATGGATTCAACGGATTTAAAGGATGTGATGGTAGGAGATGGGGGCTTGGTGGATTCAGAGGGTGTGATGGTAGGAGATGGGGGCTCGATGGATTTAGAGGGTGTGATGGTAGGAGATGTGGGTTCAATGGATTTAGAGGGTGTGATGGTGGGAGATGTGGGTTCAATGGATTTAGTGGGTTCAATGGTTTCAATGGTTTGATCAGTGTTAGGGGTGGTAACAACAATGATAGGTGTGGTAGGGAGAAGGATCTCATCACTAGTGACCGTGGATGATGGATCAAGATGGCATGGTTCCATGACTTCAAGATGTGGAGTTGGGGATGGCTTCTTTGTAATGAGTCCTTGGAGAACTTCTGAAATGAAAGACTTGCATATGGTTGGCTTGGCTGGGGTGGTAGAAATGGATGAGGATTATGGATTTGTGGACTAGGGTTAGATGGAGTGGATCGAATGTGGACCAAGGAGTAGATGGGATGGACAGGTGGAGGACCAGAGATGGATGGAATAGGATGGATGGAGGGGCTGGGATGGAGGATGGATTGGATGGAGGACCAGAGGGATGGATGGACCAGGGGATTGGATGGAGAGCAGGTGGATATGGAGTGGAATGGATGGACAGGTGGAATGGGGGATGGAAGGTATGGACGGTGGATGGATATGTGGATGTGGACAAGGGGTGGATGGACAAGATAGGAAGGTACGAATGTGGGATTAGAGTGCATAGATTGGCATGGAAGATTAGGGTAGTGGGTATATGTGGATGAAGGATTTAGATAGGAGGATGTGGATGGGGGATTAGGATAGGGGTATTGAGATGGTGGACTAGGATAAGAGGATGCGGGTGTTGGATAAGAGGATGATGTAGATGAAGGGTATGATGGATATGATGGATATCCCTTGTCAAAGGTAGTAGAAGCAACGTGATTAGGCATGGATGAAGACATAATGGGATAACTGGAAGGGGTGATTGGATTGTGGAAAGTGGGTGGAGAGATCTTACTAATGACAATAGCATCAAGGGGATCCACGTCATATTCCTCTTGATCAACAAGACTTTCGTTATCGTTGTCAATGTAATTAGGGTTTCCCTTGACCACTATTGATGGAGGATGAGGATTCATGATTATGAAAGGATAAATAGAATGGATAAAAGATTTTGGATGGGAACATATTAAAGCTCAAATCGGGATTTTGGTCAAGCTCAGATCAGGATTTTGGACAAAAGCTCAGATTATGATGATTGGATGGGATTGCTTTTGATTTTGATGGGATTTGGTAGACGGATGATTGGATCAGGTAGATGATTTGATGAATTTGATTAAAGTATTAGATCAGTTTGATTGGATAGGATCAAATGATTAGATGATGTTGATTGGATAATTGTGATTAGATGAACTTGATCGGATTGGTGTGCTTGGATTGATTAGATGATTAGAGGAATGGATTGGTTTGATTAGATATGAAGAAATAAAAGGTACCACTAGATAGAGCTTGAAAAATTAAGCAATTTTGGTTTTTGGACGAAGTCAATCCGATGCACGGTTTGTAAATGACAGCCCTGGGAAGTTAGGGGCGTGTCCACGCTGCAATGCGGGGCATGGCCGCCCTGGGATGGTCAAATTCTTGATAGGAGGAAATGGAAGGTACCACTGGATAGAGCTCAAAAAATTAAGTAACTTTGGTTTTTGAACGAAGTTGATTCGACGTACGGTTTGTAAATGACAGCCACGGGAAGTTAGGGGGGCGTAGACAACATTCTGCAGTAAAATCAGGGGCATAGACAGCTTTCTGCAGCAAATTAGGGGTGTTTCCAGCAAAATCAGGAGCGTTTCCAGCAAAATCAGGGGCGTTTACAGCAAAATCAGGGGTATTTTTAGCAAAATCAGGGTGTTTACAGCAAAATCAAGGGCGTTTTCAACAAAATTAGGGGCGTAGACAGCTTTCTGCAGTAAATCAGGGGCGCTACCGCATTTCTGCGCAGGGTGCCACCGCATTTCTGTGTGGGGCGCTACCGCATTTCTGCGAGGGCGCTACCGTGTTTCTGCGAGGGCGCTACTGCGTTTCTGCGGGGACAAAGCTTGGTTTTTTATGGAAAAGGCTATGGCAAGGACACAAAATGATGAAACAAGTCAAAAGTATCAAAATTTGACAGAATTTCCACAAGAAAACATCTCAAGCAAGCACAATCCTATGATTAATATTACGGATATGGCAAGGAAAAGTCTTAATCTAGGATGCACAAGGCTTCTAGGGAGTCATCGATATACTCTCGGTACGTGAGGCACAACCGTGAACACCAGTCCATCACAAGCGTGAGTCGGGAACCCCAGCGAGATACTGAAAGGCTCGGACCAACTCTTCACGTCTATCTAGGTATCACCCTAGCTTTGACACTCCGCCAATTACGACGCAACTGGATTGGGGTACAACTTTCGTTCTCCCCCCTTTATATACCCCGCCGGTACACGTGGTTGGAATCGTCCCTTGGGGTGATGAAATCCCCAAGCAGGTCCCACTAAAAGGAAGACACTAACTGTTTCCAACTACTCCCCAGGCTCACACAAAGTGCAAGGGGAAAGTGAAAACAAATCAGTGCCCCCTTGGGTAACAAAAATAAGCAACCACAGCAAACAATGAGATTTAATCCCCCTAATTAGACTATGTTTGAGAGCAGCAAAGATAATTTTTGAAAGTCTGATTATGTAGATGCCCCTGCAAACAAATGTTAGTTGTCCTCTTTTTTTTTCGCCTTTGGTCAAATTTTTCCACAATATGCTACAAAAACGTTAGTGAAAAATAGCAATATTCTTGCCAGAACAACGTTAGAGAGTTATCACGTGAATATAGCAAAAAACTAGAGCAAAAACAAAGCCAAAACATCCATTTTACCC
>VDFB02063451.1:0-11485 GCA_007258455.2 Sequoia sempervirens | reverse complement strand
TGTTGTTGTATTCTACAATAAACACTACAGAGATGAGGTATATAAAATTAGATCCTAGATTTTAGAAGGGTCTAGATTATACATCCAACCGTGGAACCCTAAATTTAATCCCTCTATAGCTGCAATAAAGTACATCCCATTTTGGGTTCAATTGCATTCTTTACCCCTAGAATATAGGGAGCTTGAAATCTTGGAGATATCGAGAAACCAAATGGGGATATTTTTAAAACATGAAAAAATATTTTTTAACAACCCAACATTTCCAGTCAGGATATGCATCCTCTTGGATCCAACACCACTACCGCAACCACCTAAAACTGAAGAACACATTCACTCTATGCAACCAGACACACTACTACATAACACAACTTATGAATCCAAGATTGTGGAGAAAATCAAAACTCAATACTCCAAGGGAAAGTAGATACATAAAATATAAGCACATTCCAAAATCCGTAAGATAGGAAACAACAATGCAGAGAAATGTAGAGAAATCTCATTTCTCCCAGACAACCTTCTTCATAAACAAACATATTGTCAAACACATCTTAAACTGTCGCATGATCTAGAACCTAAAACTCTGGATATAAAACCTCTAAACACCTTTTATCATCACATCCAAACTACATAAGCATATCTTCAACCATGAAGAACTGTGGAACACAACACGAAACACATGTCTATCACCTTGCACACTCTTTTATTCAATTTTTCTCAAAAGCACTTGGAAACCAAGTGAACTAGCTACACCAACAACACCATATCTCCATAGCATCTATAATACCTTCTCACAAACGCTTTCTCAAAATAACCATATAATCATGACTACACTAGAGGTTGAGATCAATGTAAAATCAAACCACAACATATCCACACTAGCACCAAAATTGACAACACTAATAACAACACCACCAACAACTCCAATACTAGGGATTGACATCAATGAAAATTCGTACAACATACTTTCAACAATATCCCCCTTTTTCATTGATGGCAATTCTAGCTCTAAAAAACCATCAAGAATAAAAGAAATTTCTACATTAAGCAACACTCTCCCCTATCGAGGTATCTTTTCACTCTCTCCCTCTGCCTCTATTTATTAGACTCCATTCTCTCCCCCTTTCTTGAGTAGTTTCAGACATCACTCTCTCTCTCTCTCTATTTTTTAGACTTCACTCTCCCCCTTTGACATCAATGGAAAAGGGAAACAAATTCTCTTTTACATCACCTGTACACTTCTCTTTAGGCAACACTAGCAAGAAATTGCTCTCTCCACTACTCTTCTCCATAAAATTCTCACTACTACACGCAGTACACTCTCCTTTGCTTACTCTTCTTTAGGGAAACAAGATATGATCCACCTGACTGCATGAACCAAAAATACACCACTACCTGCTCCTCTTGAGAGGTAGCCTTCATCAGTTCAGGACTGAAAATGTATCTTGAAATTCTCTCCTAGACAGATGCACCACTTATGCATCTAATTGTTTCAAGATGGTGTGTCCCTTGGTCTTACTTGTATAGTGCGGTGCTTGGGATCGTGACATGGCTTAACCACCTCCTGTGGATCTTGTATAAATCTAGTAGTTGTATTGGGAATTGATAGGTTGATCTTTTGCTGCAATTACAACCACTAGTGGAACAATTGGTATTGGAGCCAAGGTCACAAGTCTAAACCCCTTGCTTGCACTAGGGGGGCTTGTTGCAAGATGGTGTGTCCCTTGGTCTTCCTTGTGTAGTGCGGTGCTTGGGTTCATGACATGGATTAACTGCCTCCTATGGATCTTGTATAAATTTGGTAGTTGTATCGAGCATTGAAAGGTAGATCTTTTGGTGCAATGACAACCACCAATGTAACACTAATTGAAAGGAGGGGCGGTAACACCGAACTTCTATTAGAGATACTCAAAAGTATCTTATGGAAGAGCCTTTGTAAAAATATCTACAACTTGATCCTTTATAGGCACATACTCTAGCTTCACCTTATTCTCTAAAAAATTTTCTCTTAGAAAGTGATATTGTATAGAGATGTGTTTTGTTCTTGAATGCATTACTGGGTTCTTTGAAATATTGATAGAATTTTTATTATCACACAAGATAGAAATAGGTTCATCATATGACACTCTAATATCCTTCAATATTTGCTTCATCCACAACGCATGTGTACAACATGATGTTGCTACAATATATTCTACCTCTACAGTAGATAATGACACTGAATCTCACTTCTTACTCAACCAAGAAACCAATATTCTTCCAAGAAAGAAATCGCCTCCACTTGTACTTCTTCTATCATCTCTAAAACCTACCCAATTTGCATCTGTATATGCATTCAAAGAGAAATTAGTATCCCTAGAATACCATAAACCAAAGTTTAGAGTGCCCTTCAAGTATGTAAATATCCTTTTAATTGTTGCGACATGTGATTCTTTGGGATCTTCTTGAAATCTTGCCACAAGACATACTGCATGCATGATATCCAGTCTAGTAATAGTTAGATAGCAATCCAAAAATCATTGATTTGTACTTTCTCTAATCATCCTTAGGATATTCATCATTTTTTGTCAACTTACAACCAATAACCATAAGAGTACATACTAGTTTAAAATCCTCCATTCCAAATTTCTTCAACATTTCCTAGATATACTTTGATTGTGAAATGAAAATGCTTTTTTTTTATTGACTGATTTGTAATCCAAGGAATAAATTCATCTCCCCACACATTGGCATATCAAACTCCTTTTACATCTCATCTGCAAACCTCTTGCATATACCTTCATTTCCTCCAAAGATAATATCATCAACATACACTACCACAATCGAGATTTGTTCTCACTCAACCTTGAAGTAAAGGTTGCTATCTGCAATACCCTTTTTGAATGCCTGTAATAATAAGTACCTATCCAATCTTGCATATTGAGATCTAGGAGATTTTTTGAGTCCATACAGTTCTGTTTTCAATTTGCAGACCATATCAAGATCTTTTGATAACTAAAAACTTTTGACTGTTCAATGTATACTTCTTCCAACTCACCATTCAAGAATGTAGACTTCACATCCATCTGATATACCTAGAAGTCTTTATGTGCTTCAAAATCCAAAAACATTCTAATAGCTTCCATCCTTTCTACTAGAGAAAAAATCTCTTCAAAATCTATTCCTTCCACTTGTGAGTAGCTCTTACACACAAGTCTAGCCATGTTTCTAACAACTTTTTCATCTGCATTCAATTTGTTCCTAAAAACCCATTTAGTTCCTATCACATTCTTGTTTGTAGGTCTTGGGACCAATTCCCAAGTTTGATTCTTCTCAATCTATTCCAACTCTTCTTTCATAGCCTTCATCCAATTCTCATCTTTGCATACCTCAATCACATTTTTAGGTTCAACCTCTGAAAGTAAACAAAAGTTTACATGTTCCTTTGTCAAAGCATTTTTTCTTCTTGTCAACACACATTTTCTCTTATCTCCAATTATTTGATCTTCAAAGTGATTCTTCTCCACATACTTAGGAGTGTTTGGGATCTTTTCTAGAGCTTCTTCCTCTTGAACTATCATCTCTTTTCTTTATCTTTATCTTTTTATTCTTCACTGAAAGGTGGGTCATCATATTCATAACCTTCTATTAGCACCTTCATCCACTTTGACACTTGCACTTTCAACAATCTTCTTCAACCTTTTAGTATAGCACTGGTAAGCTTTTCTCTTCGTAGAGTATCCAAGGAAGATTCCTTCATCAGATCTTGCACCAAAATTTCCTAAGTTTTCTTCATCTCTCCTAATATAGAATTCACTTCCAAACACTCTAAAATATTTCACAATAGGAGCTTTTCCATACCATAACTCACAGGGATTCTTTGAATTGTTCACTCTTTCTTGTCCTCTTTTAAGTATGTATACTGCAATATGAATTGCTTCTCTCTAATAGACATTTGGTAGACTTGATTCTTTCATCATAGTTCTTGGAGCTTCTTGAACTGTTCTAACTCACCACCTTTGTCATACCTTAAGCACTTGATTTTCAAATCCATTTCATTCTCAACCATAGATTTAAAATCTTTAAACCTATCTAGAGCTTCTAATTTTTATTTGAGAAATGTCACCCAAGTCATTCTAGAATAATCATCAATCAACATCATTAAATACATGTCACCATGAGAGCTTCTTATTCTAGTAGGTCCACATAGGTCTATATGAACACCAACTCCAAAGGGCCTATGGTAGAATATTATTTAGTCTTGAATCTCTTCTTTGTTTGCTTTCCAAAGTGACATTCCTTGCAAATTGTATTGATAGGATTTGTAATTCTTGGTAGATCTCTCACAACATCAGTAAAATTGATCTTCACTAGGCTATCAAAAATGATGTGACCCATTCTTCTATGCCATAGCCAACTTTCATTGATTTCAGACATAAATCACTTAACACCACCACCTTTGAGTTGATAAACATTACCTTTTTTCCTTGTTCCTACAACAACCAAA
This sequence comes from Sequoia sempervirens, assembly GCA_007258455.2. Classification (NCBI taxonomy): domain Eukaryota; kingdom Viridiplantae; phylum Streptophyta; class Pinopsida; order Cupressales; family Cupressaceae; genus Sequoia; species Sequoia sempervirens. The sequence continues at coordinate 7,002 of VDFB02063451.1, read as the reverse complement.
GTACCAGAGCTTCCTTTTTTGATTTCACAACCATCATCCTGAAACAAAAAATTGCATCCTCTACTACACATTTTTCCTACACTTAGAAGATTATACCAAAGACCCTTGACATAAAGAACATCATATATTTTATGATTTCCATTAAAACTAATTGAACCTTTTCCAAAGATCTTAGCAGATGTATCATCACCAAAATTAACAACACCACTATCATACTTTTGAAGTTTAAAAATCTTAATATTATCACCTATCATATGATTTGAGCATCCACTATCAATTATTTAGTAGTTCCTCTCCTCTCTTGCATGAAAAATAGTCACCATAGTTCCTTCAATGTTATGACCTATTTCTAAAGCACTTTCCCTCATATGTATTTTAGAATTACTAGAATCAGTTCCAATATTTAGAGCCATGAACAAGCATTCATCAAGATATTTTGATTCCTCATCATCAAAACACCATTGTCTTTTTTCAACATAATAACTCTTCTTGACAAATTTTCCTTTATGATCCTTATGTTTGTCATTTTTAACTTTGATTGGACATTTAGAAGCATAATGACTTATCTTTCCACAATTGAAATAATTAAAGGGTAACTTACCTCTGTATTTTCCAGTGCCCTTTTTTAGTCTCCTTACAAAATTTTCTTCCACCTCATCAAGATCATTCAGATCTAATTCATCAACCTTCTCTACCTTGCTGACTTTAAAATAATTTTATTTATTTGTAGCATCTTTACCAAACTCTCTTAATTCATAAGATATTAAAGCACCAAACATCTTATCTCTAGAGTATTGATCTAAATTTGAGCTTCCTTAATAGAAAATACTTTAGAACTATAAGTTGTAGGAAGAATTCTCAATACCTTTTTCACATATTCACTTTCTTCTAGCTTACCACCAAGACCATTGATGGCATTGATTACTTCATCCACTTTGAACATGTAGGTTTTAATATCTTCATCTTCAAACATCCTCAAAAATTCAAATTTGGCTTTGTAATTCTACATCTTTGCTTGCTTGACCTTGTCATCTCCTTCATAAATAATCTCCAACATTGTCCAGATATCTTTTGAAATTTTCAGAATTATCACCTTTCCAAGTTCAGAATCAGAAAGACCACTTAGGATAACATTCCTTTCTTTACCATTGTTCTCATATTCCTTGATCTCATCATCACTTTTCAGACCATTAGCAGGAAAGGTATATCCTTTTTCAACTGATTGTGAGACTCCAAGTCCAAGAGAGACCAAAAATGATTCCATCCTTGCTTTCCAATAAGCATATTTTTTTTCAATCAAACATAGGATCTTTGACACCCTTCTTGTGTGCCATTTGGATCTACCTCAAGCAGTTAAGATTTTTCCAAGGAACCATAGCTCTGATACAAATTGTTAGATTCATAAGACAACTAACAAGGGGTGAATTAGTTGTACATTAAAACATTAAATCCCTCATTAACTTTCAAACCATTATCAAACATTTAAACCCTCATTATGCATTAGCATAAAGTAAACATATGAAATGACAATGCAAACACCACCATACACAATAGAACACTAAATTTATGTGGAAAAACCTAACTAGGGAAAAACCACAATTAGGATTAGCTCACATATATATGAATAGCATCATCGAATACAATAGTCTCACTAACGGAGGGCTCATTATTCAGAAGAAAGAAGAATATAATCAAATTGTTATAGAGATATTCACTATCTCAAATCAATAGGAAGATCCACCATTGCAAATCTATGCCATATGTAACCTTTGGCTGATTTCCTCTAGCAACTTCAAGCACATTGAAAATGTAGACACCTTCTGCTCACTACATCTAGAGTCATAGGCATTAAGTTTGCACTCAGATCACCACACTTGATAAAATTTGCTTTACACACTTGTAACACTACTCAAAACAACCTTCACCTTGCATTTATACCATCCACAACCTCAAACAACTACTTAAGGTTAGACTTAATGAAACGTTTGTACCTCAAACATGCAACACCAAATAGGTCGACACCAAACACCTCTGTTGTGGAAATAAGTGAAGATAAACCACACTAAGGGTTAAATAGGACCCGAATCTACATTGAAATGCTACACCATGCTTTCACAAGTAACAAACAACCTCCACAATTAGTGCTAGCATGCTAGGTCAACCAAACCTGCACTAGTACTAACAACAACCACATACATGCCTCTCCAAGTTTGGGAACACTAGAAGAACCGCATAGAAACACTCCACAACATTCCACATCATTATAATATCTAACACCACTAGCACAACCAACTAAAACTAAAGAACACATTCACCCTGTGCAACTAGACACATTACCACAAAAGACAACTTATGAATCCAAGCTTGTGGAGCAACTCAACATGTAATACTTCAAGGGAAAGTAAATATTGAAAATATAAACATGTTCCCAAATCCATAAGATAGGAAACAACAACACAGAGAAATGTGAAGCAATCTCATTTCTCCCAAACAACCTTATTCACATACAAAAATAGTATCAAAAAAATCTTCTTTTTCTGCATAATCAAAAACTAGAAAATCTAGATATAACCTCTAAACACCTCCGATCATCACATCCAAACTGCACAAGCATATCTTCAACCACAAAGAACTGTGGAACACAACAAAAAACACACCTTTGTCACTTTTCACTCTTTTATTCAATTTTTCTCAAAAAAATCACTTGGAAACCAAGTGAACCAACTGCATCAACAACACCAAAAACATCTCTCCACAACACCTGCTCACAAATTATTTTTCAACATGACCATATAATAATGACTACACTAGATGTTAACATTAATGTGACATCAAACCACAACATATCCATACTAGAACCAATACTAACAACACTAATGATAGCACCACCAACAACTCCAATACTAGGGGTTGACATCAATGACAACACCTGTAGCATACTTGCAAAGTTGGAAATGTTGAAAATGATGAGGAAAAGGTGGAAAGGTGTGTATAGCTTATGACATTCCATTCAAGATGAAATTAGCATAATTATCATGAGAATAGTAGAAGAAGCTTACCAATATTCCCTTAGAGCATAAGAAAAGTTAGCAAGAAGACAACACGACAACTTCAAAGGTAGAGGATAAACCAACAAAGGAAGAGGGAAACCAACAAGAGAAGAAGAACCAATCTAGTCACAAGATGATTTTAGTCCAAATACAAAGGATAGAGGAGATTTTACAATTGAAAGAGGTGAAACTTCAAGAGGAAGGGGAGATTTGGGAAGAGGAAGAAGAGATTATGGGAGAGGAAGCAAATTTTTAGGTGTTTGTTATAATTGTAGAGAAATGGTTCATAGGGCCTTTGAGTGCCCTAAAATACAAGAGGTAGGAAAGGAAAAAAATGGAAAGGTGTACACCACAAAAGTTGAAAATGAAACAGAACTGGTAGATCCAGAAGATGGAGAAGTATTTATGTTGAAAATAGTACTTTTAATACCCGAGAAAGAGTAATAGGAACTGATACAAAGAAGAAGTGTGTTTAAGAAAATTTATAAATCAAAAGGAAAATGTTACACTATGATTATGGACAATGGAAGAACAGATAATTTGGTGTCCCAAAAGATGGTGGAGAAGTTGAAGTTTGAAAGAACAAAGCACTTGAATCCATATGGAGTCACTTGGTTGCAAAAAGGGCATCAACTTTTGGTAAGTGAGCAGTGTTTGGGGAATTTTCCAGATTGATAATTATAGGGATGAGATTGTATGTGATGTGATGCCAATGGATACATTTCATATTATTTTGGAAATACCATGAAAATATGGCCGTAAAGCTATGCATGATGGTGAAGCACACTTATACAATAACAAAGGATAAGAAGAAGTATGCCATGAACCCATTGAAGGATAAGGAAGAAGAGGTAGGAAGAAATGCAAAGGTATGTATGATTTCAAGTAAACAATTTTTGAAAGTGATAAAGAATGAAGAGGCATGTTTTGATTTGGCTCTTGACCAAAAGGAAGTTAGGAAAACCATTTGTCTTGATGGAGTTAAAAAGGAAGGTAAAATTGGAGTTGCATTGATGGAAGAAGAAGAAATGATTCTTATTCAAGGGGAAAGGAAAGAAGAGAAGAAAAGGGTTGCAACTGAAAAAAAGTGTTTTTCAATACATAGAGGAAATCAAGCATGAAGTTGTAGCAGGGAATCAAGAGGTAAAGTCTAAATTTTGTGATTTCCTTGATGAAGTTAATTTGCATAACATGAATAGGTATGAGAAATCTGAAAATGATGTTGTAAAAAAGGAGGATATTTCAAAGTTACTTGTTGATGTATCACATTTTTTCAACATAATTCTTGAAGCCAATTTTTGTAAAGGTGAAATGGTAAGAAAAGAAAAGGAAATAGTGAAGATCTACAATAAGAAGACACAAATTGAAGAATGAGGTGTTACTAATGTTGTAGATATGCAGGAAGAATAAGGTGAAAAGGAAATTGGTAAGGAAAATGAAAAGATAATTTTGTGTTCCTATGTTGTTTATGACAATGAGCTCGATAGAGTTATTGAGGATGAAGAAAAAGAATGGAAAAATACAAATAGTATATTGAAATTCATGAAAGGAAGAAATAGGAGAAGGAAGTCAAAGAAAAATAAAGGAAATAAAATCAAGGAGGAAAAATGATTGGCTGCCACAAAAATTTACAAGCTTGGGATTCCATTTCCGAATGAATGTTCATGAGCTCTTACTCTGATGCAGGAGCATCCAGTGGTGTAAGGGCAATCTTGCATCACCCAAAAATAGTTAAATTTCAAGTTTCTCAGTTTTTAGATGTTTTTACATTTTTGGATACCCTTTTCATCATAATGAAATTCCCAATTTACGGTTTTTATTTTTATTCCTAGGTTGAAAGATATTGCAGTTTTAGTTTCCCAGATTTGCACCTGAAAATCTTCTGAGTTAGATTTGAGGCACTTAGAGTTCCCGGAACGGCCCCTAAAAGTTTCCAAAATTGACATAGCAGATTTCAAGCGCGTTATTGACTTTGAAACCTTTCCAATGGTTCAAGCGTTCGTCGAGATCCCGGATCAAAAGTTATGGGCCCGGGAAGTTGGCGCACTTTCTAGAAGATACAATTGCAAATGTTCTTTTGAAATTTGAACTTCAAGTTGTAATTTTTCGGTGCCAAAATTCCTAAGCTCAAATTTGAATGTTGTTTTGTCTCCAAACTAATCAGGAGCTCTATTTATGGGCGGGTTTCTAATTTTTGGGTAACTTTTTGGGGACAAACTCGCATATTGCGAAAGGGTTATTTTGTAGCTTTCTGTAAATTGCATGTGTTGTAGAACTTGGGGATTTGAGATCCTCTGCATGTAAGAAGCTCCATTTTCTGAATAATAAAATTATTCTCTTGTTTGTGGGTTATTTCTAAGTCTCAGCTAATAAGGGCCATTTCAAAGATCGAAAAGACCCAGAAAGCGTAAGTCCCTCAGCCATTCTAAGTCTAAACCTGTAAGAGTTGATCAATCGGATCAATGAGCTAGAAGAATATTTTGAGTATGAGGGAAATAGAGGACCCAGGATCGGGTTAAGTTTGTGAAAATGAAGCCGGCGGGCCATGCCGCATTTGGTGGAAAGAGGTCCAGTTGGAAAGAAATTGAAGAAGAAAAAGCAATATCACCAGATGGGATCACATGGTAGAGAAACTGAAGAAGCAGTTCATACCAGTGGACTACGAGTTAGATCTATTGAAGAAATTGCAAGGGTTGAAGCAAAGAAGCAGATCTGTGAAAGAATATATTGAAGATTTTTACAAGATAATCATTAGAATAGGTCACACAAAGGCCAATAAGGAGAAGGTAGCCCGATATCTTAATAGGTTACGACCGAGCATTCGTGGAGGAGTTAAGCCTAGTCTAATGACCACCATCGAGGATGTATTAGTTTGCTCAAGGTGGAAGAGAAGCTAAACAAAAGATTTGATGGCAAGCGAAAAAGGGATGAGGAGAATGTGCCGAAGGGGCGCGAAGACCTTTGTAGTCAAATGATGAAAAAAAAAAGTGAAGATGTGGGTACCAGCTGAAGCCAAAGGAATGACAACTTCTACTGCCCTCATGACCAAAACAATGGTGATCAAAGAGATAGAGGATGAGGGAGATATGGACAAGGATATGGAAGAGGTGGTTTCAAAGGAACGTGTTTCCAGTGTGGTGAAGAAGGGCATCGAGCCTATGAATGTCCACAACACCAAGGAAGGGCAAACAAAAGGCCAGAAGGTCGTGGAAGGGTTGCGCATGTAGATGAGGAGACCCAATCTGAACATTCAGATGATGCTGAAAGGGGAGAAGCCCTAGTGATTAGGAGAGCCCTAGTGACTAAGGAAAAGGAACTAGAACAGAGGAAGAATCTGTTTCACACAAGGTGCAAGTGTGAAGGAAAATGTTGTGATGTCATTATTGACGGTGGGAGCACTAATAATCTGGTGTCAGAGGAGATGGTCACAAAGTTGAAGCTGAAGAGGGAAAGGTACCCACATCCGTATCGGATTTCCTGGTTGCAGAAAGACCACAAAGTTTTGGTCAATGAGCAGTGCCTAGTAAAGTTCAAGATTGAGAGCTACCATGATGAGGTACTCTGTGATATCACCCCCATGGATGCATGTCACATGTTGTTGGGGAGGCCGTGGTAGTTCGATAGGCGAGCTATACATGATGGCCATGCAAACACTTATTCCTTGACAAAGGATGGGGTTCGTCACAAGTTGAAACCTCTTAAGGAGACCGAAGAAAAGGTATGCAGTAGTGCTAGAATTTGTTATGTAGATGGAAGAAAAAATTTAGAAGGGATGAAGCATGAGCATGTGTGTTATGCATTGATTCCTAGAGGAGTAAGGAGGATAGTGAGAAGGTCTCCGGGAAGAAGTTTCGATGTTGGATGAGTTTCGGATATTGTTTTGATAATCTATCCGAGGGTTTACCACCAATAAGCGAAGATCGTACCCATCGATTGACTCTTGATTCCCTCG
>VDFB02063448.1:0-14691 GCA_007258455.2 Sequoia sempervirens | reverse complement strand
TTTACTATCTTGCAAATGTGGTTCATTGTATTTTACAGATGCAATGCACTATCTTACAATTTTGGTGTACTATCTTGTAGATACAGTGAACAGTGTTTTAACCCTAGGTTGAATGTTTCAAAGTGACTTTACATATTGCATATTTGTGAAATGTGATTGAAGAAACAATAAACAATCATAAAAAAATGGATGTTGAGTGTCCAAATTTTGGGTGAATAATATATTTTAAAGGCTTATTTAGCCTAATTTCCATGAGTCTAATCACAAATTGAAAAAACTTCACACAAATCAAAAACTTCCTAATCCTGAGGTCAATGGCTAGTGGCAGCAAATATCATGATCACAACTTGGAATCTCCTTCGACTCAAATGTAGGAAAACCTTATTGGGTGTATACACTCTTTTCTTTATGAGAGAGGACAAGTAGAGGCCTTAAGGACTAGAAATATGTACCAATCACCCTCTCCATGGAAAGCTACAAGCAGTTTATGTTAACCTTGGGATTTTTGTCTCATCTCCAGTGAGCCATACAGTGAATAACTTCAAGGCATGATGTGCATCACTTGCATTGAGAATGACACCAAAAATAACTCAAAAAATAGGGTCGGCTTCTAACTAATGGTTTGAAGTTTCTACTTGGGGACTTAACACCTTGCTAAAACCAAAAAATTCACTTAAGGATTTAACCAAACCTACTTGGGGCTCTAACTACCTTACACAAATGTGGATATCTCTCCTTTTAGATTGGTACTAGTCGACAAGGTACTCACTAGTTTGACCTTGGATTTCACCTTAATCTTTTATATAGTATCCTGAGGTAAAAAAAACTTTGGTTCATACCCCTTAGAGTGATTACTTCTCATAAGGTAGGCCCTTCTAAAAAGGTTATGCAAAAGTGATGCAAACAATTCTTTTGATCTCCAAGATCATATGAAAATGTGAGGAGAGAGCATACACATATTTGGTGACACTAGCAATGTTCATTAACCTTAGAAATGAAATATGTGGTGTGAGAATGAGTGATGAAGAGTTCTTTTTTTTCCAAAGATCATATGAAATGTGAGGGAAGACCATACAGACCTCCAAACACTAACAAGATCACCAAGAAAAGAAAAAAAATCTTCTTTTTAAGCCCAAATTGAAAATGTGACAATGAGAAAACACTTGTTCTTTTTATATCCCAAATCCAAATATTCCTAATTTAAAAATCAAAGCTAAATAAAATCCTCCAAGAACATGGATTAGTAGTCTTGGTAGTAATTTATTCTCCCAACAAATGCCAAAAGCTAGAAACCAAGTATTAGTAACAAAAAAACCTCTATCCTACCAAATGGAAATATAGTAGAAAATGATAAACTTTGAATTAAACCCTTATTACCAATAATAGGATAATGTGGCTCACTATGTCACAGATGCACCTCACTATACTAAGCAAATGTGATGAACCAAATTATGACCGTGGCAATCCAGATTGCGACTATGACAAACTATCTAAATGGATGCGGCTCACTATCATATATATGCAATGGATTTTTTCACAGATGTGGCACATAGTATAAAAGCTATAAAAACACTCAAATCTGCAAAAAAAATAAAATACTAAGATATAAATAATGTATGTAATTTATCAAAATTTTAGAATAAAAACTAGAAACCCAAAAAATGATAGAAAACCAAAAGAATAGATGATTCTCTTTATGCCACAGATGTGGAACACTATCTCACAAATGTGTCATATCATACTTCAAATGCATCGTTATGTACCACGATTGTGGCTCACTATCACAAGAATTCTTTGTTCTACTTTACAAATGCATTTTAGACTTGAAAACACATAATTTCTCACAAATTTCTTCAAATATGGAATTGAATCCAATCGCCTCTTTTTCTATTCCATATCTTATCTCCTATCTCAATTAATTTCCACCCTTGATAAGGTTTATTACATTTTAATCTCCACCATCCATCCTTAACTAAACCCAAAATTTTCCCTAACCCTATCTCCTTTCTTCTCAAAGAAATCCCATCCATTAATTTTTATCATTCAATCTTGTCCCTTCATTCAAATTTGGTTTTGCATTAAAGATACCTATCCCTTTCATTTCAAACCTAACAACCACTATCTTTGATACTTTTCTATTAGTATCATTAGGCTTATTATTGCATACACAAAATCTAAGGGTAAGCACGCATATAAAGAAAAATGAAGAGAAATGAAGGTTATTCAACCATGACATATGAATTCTCATAATAGTGCTTTATTGTTTATGTTTCTATGTTTATTTTTTCTTAATTGTTGGATTGTGGTCTTTGGAGTTTGAGTTTTATGCATCTAGTGGTTGGTAATGGGTTCCAACTTTGAAGGAAATATTATCCATGGCCTTACCAAGAGAAGATTATATGGTAATGATCCTAACATAACCAAGGTCCAAAGGTATGGTAATGGATCCCAACTTTAAAGGAAATATTATCATGTTGAAGGATTGTCAAATATCATTATTAAACCTACAATTATATAAAGTGGAAGTAGAAAGGGATGTTAAACCAAATTTAATTTTATGAAATAAATCAATGCTACATATATGCTGAGTGTTGAACTGATATCAATGACAACACATCTAATAGTGGTACTTTAATGTAGACTATTATCATCAAAGGATCTATTTGATTTTGCACATTCAAAGGTTGGATTTAATGTGGATTAAACATACTATTAAAAAAATCTACATGAATACATGATATATTAACACATTAACATCAATTGAACTAGTAGAAGAAGTAAAAATGATATTTTGTAAGTCTTCTTGAAGAATAGCCTAGTAAATCAGAGTAGTCTAAAACAAACTCCAAAGTGGGATCTTGATGGGAGTAATACATGGTTTCTTGATAGGGTCATAATCACCAAAAAAAAAAATTGTAGGTCTAGGTGCTTAAGGAAGCCTTAGTTGAGGAGATGGTAAAGAAGTAGATTTATTAACATTCTGTCTATTCCTTCTATTATTGTAAGTATGGGCTACCACTCTATAAAAAGGAGCCTTAAATTACATTAATCTCATATAAATGTTTGGTGTATCACCTTTAATATGGATCTTGTGAAGAGAATTAATCCTCTTAGGATAAGCATTGCCTAGTGTCACATAAATGACTAGTCTCTTAGGACTTTGAGGGGTGGTAGAGACTACGATCACATTTATAGAATTTTGAACTTACAAAATAGAATTTTTAAAAGAAAATTTTGATAAAAAAAGAAGCTTTTAGTACAAGGAGGTTTCTCTAAGAAATTTTAATATCTGTCTTAAAATAGGGTATGTGCAAGATCATCATATAAAAAATAGGCCCTTAAGTGGCAAAAAATTCAAAAAAATCAGAGTTTGGCAACTTGACGTAAAAATTTCAATAAGTTATCTAAATTATTTCAAAAATATGTAAGAATAGAATCTTTAGAAAATTGAATGTAGTTTCTAAACTACTAGGTTTGTTTAAAAACAAAAATCAATTTGGTGAAAATTTGAAATGTCAATGCAGTGGTACTTAAATTTCAGGGAAAAAATAAGTAGGTGTTTATTTGACCATCCTAACCACAATAAAATGATAATTATTTTTATAATATTTTAGATATAAGTAGAGGACTCATGTCCCATGTGATGCATATTTTATTGTAATTTTTTCCAAGTAATTAATTAATTATTATTTTTATTAATTTTTTAAATATAAAACTTGTATGTCCACCATCTTTTAACTTGGTCAAAACTTCATGAAATTCATTTTTTATTTTTTAATCCTATAGTATACAAAACATAGAATGTGACACATGTTTCAGATTCAAAAAATGTTATACCGTTTGAATGCTATAGATGTTGTTCAATCAGCCTATAAATCACAAATTTATTCATAATTCAAATAAAAAAATGAATAATAATTATTTATTAAATTCAAATTAAAACATAATTTATATTGGTGGAAAGTTGAGAATATCCTTTAAAAACCCTTTTAGTCTCATCAATTTTGGGTAAAAAAAAGTCGTCAGCCACATGGGCAATCATATCCCATACATATTGCCACTTTTTGGCCCATCATGATCCTCCACATACCCAACAATTTTCCAAATCTACATCAAATTATCTTACTCAAATCCAAAAAGAACGAAATCAAGTATATTGTAACTTTCACCAAATCTTTCAAATTCGCTAATAAATGTTATGAAACCAAAAAAGGAATTAGTTGCCATTATTTCTTTTATTTACAAAAAAATAAAAATAATAACCAACTACAAATTTACATCATTGGTAACACAACCTAGAAGCTAAAACACTGAAAAATCAACTACACACACAAATTCCCTAGCATCTCATTAAAATTTTGCAATAGATAAAATATAGTAAAGTATTGTAATAATCAGTATCTAATGTTCATGGCAACAAAAAAATAGTAAAACCTCAAACTACACACTCCAAAACAACTATCTCAACAATCTAGTCGATGAAATGCACATCGAAATGATAATCTTGAAAACAAATACAACTTCTTAGTGAAGTTACACCTGAAGAATTCAAAGCCACTATATTTGAGTCTAGATCTCCTTGGTTTACAAGCCTTGGAGATTCTTTCTTCATTGGTTTAATAGCCTTTGAAGAAAATCACAAACCTATGAGAGAAAACAATGCATAGAATGAATCCAAAAAAATAAGAAACTCCATTTTATATCTTTCCTTCTTCATGAAGATTCTTGAGCACAAAAAATCCATGCCAAGAAAGGAATGAATATTAAAATTAAAAAATTTGAAACCACTTTCTCATAAATGAACCTCCACTTCCTCCACCCAAATAGAAATTTCCATTTAATCCAACTTTTTATTTTATTTCAAAAAGGATACTAACTACCAATTGTGAGCTTCTCTAATTCCCACACCCGTTTTGGATGCAAATATTTAAATTTCCATTTAATAATGTGTCATTAAAATCTGATTTAATTATTTCACCATAAAGGTAATTATTTTCTCAATTCATCTATGTGACATGACTTACTATATTAGGATAATCAACCTTACTAAAAATATAAATTTCTATTTTTTGGAAATGATTGTTTTTCGAAAAAGGGGACATAACAAGTCCTCCCTTCCCAAAATTTCTTGTCTTAAATAAATTGTAATCATATATCAATAAGATCATGTAGCCAAGTTGATCAATCATTTCAAATTGCATGCCAATCCTTAATCATGTATTTGCATGAACTTGCTTCTTCCTCTTAAGAATCTTCAAGAATCCTTGAAAAATATTCCTATGTTTCTTGATATCATGAAACCAATATATAATATGTAGCTCCATATCCCATATTACCTGTGTACTATTGAAGTTGATGATTGAAGTCCACAGCACCCAAAAATCACCTACAAGCAAATATCCTATAACAAATATAAAAGATCAACACAATTGATTTTCAATGCAACCAAGAGAAAAAAAAATGAATCCAAAAATCCAAAAGAGCAACGATATGTGCAATGTATTAACCTAAATGGTTCTGAACTCATTGATTACAATGAATATGCAATATTGATAAAAGAATGCAAAAGAAAACCCTAGATGAGGATCTTACTAGACAATGACAAGTGTTATAATCTAATGTAATGAGACAACTTGTCCTATATTTATAATAATTAAAAATAACTCCTATGTTTAGCTTAAGTAAAGTAAAGTAATAAGGGCATTAATAATTAATTAATTATCAAGTGATTATACTGATTACTCCAATAGCCCCCATTAAGTTCAACTTAGGGAGAAGTTATAAAACCCTAATGTAGAATGCAATGATTGATGCATGGATTGGTCCCAAATACAAGTTTTGATTAGGTGCCCATGTATAAAATAAATGAAATATCTCATAACTAGAGAAGAGGAGAAAACTTCATGGGAAAAAATCCTCTCTAAAAGAGAGAAAAAGAAATGACTACACTAGTGAAAGAAGGATAGAATAAGGACTCAATGTGACCCCCTAAGGGCTGCCTATATCATGCAAGTACAATAAATTTTCCCCCCCAATAGGATAGAGAAAAAAAGGATATGAATCCCCCCATGAGAAAAGAGCTCTAGTGCCAAGGATGAATGCCTGAAGAAAACATATGATCCACTACCTACAAACAACATTTCTCCCCTTAGGAAGAAACATATCTACAGGTGATTGGAGAAGTTAATCCAAAAGAATTGGTGAATCAGGAATCCAAATCCAAGTGATGTGTGCCTCTAAAAACTACTTGCATATCCACATGTCATAAAGTGATGATGTCAATCCAAGATCCTGTGAAGAATGATATAGAACAATGTACAAAGGTGATTAAGATAGTGGGTTGGCCAACAATGTTGATGTGGCTATCAATAAAGAGGAGAAGAATTTCCTCAAAGTAATCCTCCAAATCTACAATATAGGACTCCACAAACAAGGATGAAATGTCTTCTATATTTGAATGGACCAAGTAGCTATGTTTAGAAGATGTATGATATCTTGTTGCATTGAATCAATGGGGGTAAAATATATGGTAATGTCAAACTAATTAAGAACAAAAAAGGATAATGATGTAGTATCAATCTGTAGAGTGTGAACATTAATACAAGTTTCTAAACCATTAAAACATGCAAGACTTGTCATATATTCAAGCTCCTCTAAAGTATTTTCATCAAAGGGTGTGGAATCTAGATCTTCAAGAGGAATGAGATAATTTGCAACAAGATCCTCTAGGTATAGAGAGATGTGAGGTTCTTCACAGATCTCCCAAAGTTACGTCCAAGTTTGTGGGCACATTCAATGTCCAATAAAACATAGATAGTGTCACGATAAACACAAGGACATATAACCTTTACAATATTTTCTCTGATGATGCCCCATGTTGATAAAATCCTTGGTGTGTCTGGTGTAGGTATGAATTCATACAAATAAGGAAAAATATCAAGCCACCTAAGATGTGTCAAAATTAGATGTTTCCAATAATCATAATTATACTTGTAGCATACTTAGCATCTTCATCAATTAACAAACTCCCCCTTTCAATCTTTCTCCCAAATTGTGTATGTGCACGGTCACCAAAAAGGATAAACCAAAAGCCCTTGGAGCCTTTCATATAGATTTGGTTTATGCAAAAAATGGGTTTTTAGAACAAAAAAATAATCCTCCAAAATAATTCATACATTTTAAAATAATTACCCTTTTTATCTTGGAGTTGTTGGGATATTATTTGTAGGAAACAACATTGTTTGTTCCAAAAATTTCCTCAACTTGATGGATGTTGTATGCAACTTAAGAATATGATATATATTAGAAATAATATAGCTAAGGAATATGCTGATGCTCAAGGCAGCATCAAGATTATCTTCCAGCCCAGATCACATGAAGAAGACAAATTAAATTATAGCCTATTGGCTATTTAGTTTGATGAAGGTGATTTTTTAAATGACACGTCATTTGTTAAATATTATTTAATATTTTATTTGAGGCTGACTTGGTGATTCACCACCTTTTGAAGAGTCATGTTCATCTATTCTTGAGGTTTACTTCTTTCCTTGAAGAGATGTGTCTTCTCTCTCTCTGTCTCTTGTATATATTCAAGTTGATCATTGGTCATTTCATTGTTCACATAAGTTCGATATTATCAAGTGGGAAAAGGGAAAAGAAGAGAAGATTGATATATTGATTGAAGGCTGATTACATCATCTAGGAGCATCATAATATTTTTATGTTTAGCATTTGGTTATTGTGCTCTTTCTTGGGCTTCATATCGGCCTCTTTGTAATGGAGACAAATTGTTGATATTCAATATATAAGTGATATATTATTGTTGGGTTTTTCTCCCTCAAGTGGAGGGTTTTCCCAGGGTGTATGTTGTGTTATTGTGACTGATTTTGAATTAAATTATATCTATCTAATATAATCATAAAAACTAACATGGTATCAGAGCGGGTATAAGGAAGATCTTGATCAGATTTAGTCAAGCAGTGATATCCTTCATTCTCATTCTCATCTTTGATCACATCTATCTTATCATCAAGATGGTGAATGAACTCAAGATTGAAGATAGACTTGAGGGAGAAACTAATTTCACATCTTGGAGATTCAGATTCATGCTTTCCTTAGAAGAAAATGAGTTAGCTGAGTTCGTGGAGAGAAAATTCCTTGAGCCTACTGATGAGGATGAGAAGTCTCAATGGAAGAAGAAATATACTAAGGTGAAAAATATGTTGGTTGATTCCGTGAAAAACCATATTGTACCAATCATCTCCAAGTTGAAGACAAAAAGAGAGATGCTTAAGACTTTGGAGGAGATACACGAGATCAAAAACACAAGTTGTTCTCTTGCATTAAAGCAAAAAATTCATCATGTAAAGATGGAAAAAGGATAATCCATCATCTTGTATTTCATGAAGATCTCTAAGTTGAGGAATCAACTCTCTACTATTGGGCATATTGTTGATGAAAAGGATTTGACCATGTTGGCTCTTAATGGTCTTCCTTCATCTTGGGAGTCTTACATTTAAGGAATCAATGCAAGATGAAAATTCCCTAAGCTTGATCTTTTGAGGGTAGATTGTAGTCCGGAAGAGTCTAGGTTGGCTATGAGAGGTATTGGTTAAAGCTCTACTAATGAATACATTCATGTTCTTGCCAATCAATCCTCGAAGAAGAAAGGAAAAGATGGAAAGAAAGGATATTTCAATAGGAATAGAAAAAAATGAGTTGATTGTTCTCCTGCATTCAAAAAGAAGGACCTCTCCCATATTCAATTTTTTAGATGTGACAAGTATGGTCCCTATGCAAAGCACTATCCAACCAGGCCTAAGTAGCAAGTTTCCATTGCAAATGTTGATGAGATCTCTCTGTAGAAGGATTTAGGTGGTTTCCTATTCTATTTATCTCTTTCAAGCAGTGTGCCTACTAACAACAATACTTGGTTGATTAATATTGGTGCCTCTCACCACATTATTGGATTTAGAGAGCATCTAACTGATTTGGTGGAAAGAGATTCTAGTGTTCAAGTCATTATTGGAGATGATGCTAGTTATTATGTGAAAGGAGTTGGGACCTCCTCTCTTCATTTGGAGGACTTCTAGTATTTCTTTGCAGTTGAGTGATGTTTTATTTGTTCCAGGTATCAATTAAAACCTTGGAGGAAAAGGGGTACCAAGTTGCATTTTCAGAATGAAATTTTTTTGCATGGGTGAAGAACTCAAATATCAAGACTACTCGGATGATTAGAGTTCATCATGAGAGCCTCTACAGACTTTTCACCCACCCACTTTAGGCTCTATTACATGATTCATCAAGTTCATGCGAAGTTTGGCATAGAATATTGGCTCACCTTCACTTCCTAGCACTACCTACCATGGATAAGATGGTTTTAGGCCTTCTGAAACTCAACCAGGAGCATGAAGGAACTTGCAAAGGTTGGGAATTGGGTAAGAATACTAAAGGTCTATTTCATAGTAGTGAAAGTAGATCTAAATGTATTCTAGATCTTATTCATTTTGATTTATGCAGTCCAATATCAATTGCTTCTTTGAATGGTTTCTTGTATTACATTATTTTTATTCATGACTAATCTAGAAAGACTTGGATTTATTTCTTGAAATCTAAAGAATTTGAGGAAGTATTAGAGAGGTTCAAATAATTTAAAGCTCAGGTAGAGAACTTATCCAGGAAGAGGATCATAGTTCTGAGATCCAACAATGGAGGAGAGTACATTTCTGGTAGCTTTCATAACTTTTGCATTGAAGCAGGGATTCAGAGGGAGTTTTGTGTCACTTACAATCCTCAATAGAATAGTGTTGTTGAAAGGAAGAATAGATCTATTATAGAAGTATCCAAATCCATAATTCATGACCAAGATTTGCAAACCTTCCTTTGGGATGAAGCATCTAGGATAGTTGTTTATGTTCAAAATAGAAGCCCTCATCGCATTTTGGAGAACATGACACCCAAAGAAGAATTCATAGGGGTGAAGCTAGAAGTAAGTCATTTGAGGATCTTTGGTTGTCTAGTGTATGTTCATGTTCCGAAAGATAAAAGGAAAAATTTGGAATCTTCTATCAAGAAGGGGATAGTTGTAGGCTAAAGTGAATCTTCAAAAGCTTATAGAGTGTACAGAGTGTACATTCCAAGCCAGAAGTTGATTGAGATCAATAGGGATGTTACATTTTAAGAGAATGTTGCATTCAAAAGATCCAAGGGAACTCACATGGAGGTAGATAATGAAGAGTCTCCTCAGGATATGGAAGTTGACCATACTCCTAAGATTTAGAGGGAGGCTATTGAACCCAAAGAAGATGATCCAATTGATCCTTTGGAACCTACTGATGGGCCTATAGACATTGTGATTAGTCGTAAGAGACCTCTTTGGGCTAGGAAAACAATGCAAGAGGTACAATTGTTTGTAACCTTGAGAGGAACATTCAAAGAAAGCAAGAGACCTCATAAGTTTTCAAGCTATGTTGTTGTGATGAGTCAAATCATTGAGTCAAAGCCTTCAAGTGTTGAGGAACCTACTAGTCAGCAAGTGTGGAAAGATGCTATGGTTGAAGAGTATCAATCCATTCTCAAGAATGATGTTTGGGACATCGTGCCTAGACCTAAGGGAAAATTGGTTGTTTCTTCCAAGTGGATCTTCAAGATAAAGCATGTGGCTGATGGGAGCATCGAGAAGTACAAGGCTAGGTTTTCTCTTAGAGGATTCTCTCAAAAAGAGGGATTTTACTATGAGTAAACCTTTGCTTCAGTTGCTCGTTATACTTCAGTAAGGACCATCATTTCTATTGCAACATCTAAAGGATGGGAGATTCACTAGATGGATGTGAAGATAGCATTTATAAATGGTGTAGTCAAGGAAGAGGTATATATTGAGCAACATGATGGATTTGAGGTTCATGGGAAGGAGTCTCATGTTTGGAGGATGAAGAAGGCTTTGTATGGCCTTAAGTAGGCTCCTCATGCTTGGTATGAAAGAATTGATCATTACCTATCAAGCTTGGGTTTCTCCAAAAATGATGTTGATTCAAACATTTATTTCAAGGTAATTGATGGCGAAGCATTAATCTTGTTTCTAGAACATTAATGATTTAATTCTCACTGGAGAAGATCACCTCATTATCAAATGCAAGGAGTTATCTTCTAAATTTGAAATGAAAGATCTTGGTCTCATGCACTACTTCCTTAGCTTAGAAGTATGGAAAAATCCTAATGAGATCATTATAATTCAAGGGAAGTATACCCATTGATATTTTGAAGATATTTGGTATGATGGATTGCAAATCCATGTCTATGCCTATGGAGACCAATTTGCATAAGTTGAAAGAGGCTACAACTAGTTCAAATCTAGTGGCTCCCATGATGTACAAGCAGTTGATTGGATCATTGATGTATCTATTCAATACTAGACTATATATTTTCTATGTAGTGAGTGCACTTAGTCAGTTAATGTGTGAACCAAGGAAAATACATCTAGTTGTAGCAAAGAATATCTTGAGATACTTGTGTGGCATAGTTGGGTATTGCTTGATATATTCTTCTGGTGTGGACTTGAAGTTGCATGGATATACTAATTTTGATTGGGTAGGGTGTGTTACTGATCGGAAGAGCACCTTTGGATGTTGGTTCATTTTGGGTTCTATGATGATATTCTGGTGTAGCAGGAAGCAATCCTCAATGGCACTGAGTACAACAAAGGCTGAGTATATTGCAACTTGTGTGGAAGCTCGAGAAGTAGTGTGGCTTCAAAATCTTCTTACAAAATTAATTGGATAATAAATGGAGCCAACTTTCATTCATTATGATAATCAAAGTTGTGTGAAGCTTTCTATCAATCTGGTGTTTCATGAAAAAACAAAACATGTTGAGATGAAATACCACTATATCTAAGATATGGTATTGAGGAAAACAGTCCAGTTTAAGTATATCAACATTGATGAGCAGAAGGTAGACATTCTCACCAAGCCTCTCTCTAGGATAAATTTTGTGTACTTTCAAGACAAACTAGGTATGATGGAGAATGAAGCCTTGGCTAAGAAGGAGTCTCAATATTAGTGATCTTCTTTAATGCATTTCTCTCTGTGAGAGGGATTTAATGTGCAAGACCTTGTTAATGCATTTCTCTTTGATAGAGATTTTAGGTGAAATCCCTTGTTTCCATCCTCTGGGAGTAGCCATGCTAGATGTCATGTGTGTGACTCCATGACAATATCACATGAGAGAGTCCATGATGGTTTTCTTGTACTTTCATTTTTTCACCCTTTGGGAATAGCCATGGTGAATTTCAAGATGAGGTGACAACATCACATTGAGTGATGAGCACTTATGCACATTTACCATCCATGGGAATAGCCATGATGGTTGATATTATGATGAGATGGTATCTCTTCCTTCCACATATGTGAGTAGCCATTGTGATTGACATCATGATGAGTTTATATGTCTTATGCAGCTAGAGTTATCCTCCCTAGCTGAGAGGGAGTGTTGACCTAGCTGAGAGCGAGTGTTGATGTTCAAGGAAACGTCGGGATTATCTTCTAGCCCATATTGCATGAAGAATACAAATTAAATTATAGCCTATCGGCTATTTAATTTGATGAAGGTGATTTTTTAAATAATATTTCATTTGTTAAATAATATTTAATATTTTATTAGAGGTTGACTTGGTGATTCACCACCTTTTGAAGAGTCATGTTCATCTATTCTTAAGGTCAACTTCCTGCCTTGAAGATACACATCTTCTCTCTCTTTTGTATATATTCAAGTCGATCACTGGTCATTTCATTATCACATTCATTTAGTTCATTGTTCAAATAAGTCTAATATTATCAAGTGTGAATAAGGAGAAGAAGAGCATATCGAGATATATTGATTGAAGGTTAATTATATCATCTAGGAGCATCATAATAATTTTATGTTTAGCATCTAGTTATTGTGCTTTGTCTTGGCCTTCATATTGGCCTCTTTGTAAATGAGACAAATTATTGATATTCAATATATAAGTGATATATTGTTGTTGGGTTTTTCTCCCTCAAGTGGAGGGTTTTCCCAGGGCATATGTTGTGTTATTGTATCTAATTTTGAGTTAAATTTTGTCTATCTAATATAATCATAAAAACTAATAGAATAGATATTAACATCATACAATAGAAATGCATACTCCTCCCAAATCTGAGTTTTAACCTTGCAAATTGTTATAGGTCTTTAGCTATTAATACATTGTCATTAGGAAACTTGGAATTGGAACTTATAAATCAAATGATGATGGTACAAGTCTGAATTTTACACTCAATGAATCTATTATAACTAGCAACAAATCCTTCACAACATCAAAAACATAAGATGGAAATAATTACTTCTTTTACTTCCCTAACTATAACAAAATATATGTATTGGAGGAATGCATAACAAAAGGTCCATATTTTACCTCAACTTGAGAGATGTTACCTTCAGCTCCATGTGCTGATATATAATAGAAATAGATCAATAGAGAAGAAAAAAATAGCATCATGCAACATCAAGTACACATTCCAAAAATAATTGCTTCTTTAACCCTTGGGGAATAGACATCCACACTACCAAAAAGCACATTGATTACCCCAAGATTTACCTTAACCTTAAGGATATTAATTCGAAATCCATGAAGTGATTTAAGATAGCAAGAGTATTGTACAAAACCAGCCATTAATATAATACAAAAAAAATATTCATACCAGAACACTATGTGTACCAAATCTATAACCCATAAGACATTTTGGTGGAAGACAATGTATTCTCTGTGTAAAACTATTAGCACATTTTTATCACCCAAAATAATTTCAAAAATGATTATAACATAATATATCATGTTTGGAAACCTTCAATATTCATGAGTGATAAGGAGATACCATGAAGTAATCATTCTAAATAATTTATCATCAACCATATGGGTATGTGCAGGATCATGATGGGCCAAAAAGTGGCAATATGATGGGTGTGTGCCTGAAAACCTTTTTTTTAGCCAAAATTGATAAAATGAAAAGGGTTTTTAAAGGAGATTCTCAGCTTCCCATCAATATAAATTATGTTCTACTTTGAATTTAATAAGTAATTATTAGTCATTATCTATTCAAATTACAACTAAAGTCCTGATTGATAGGCTGATTGAAAGACATCTATAGCTTTCAAACGGTATCACATTTTTTGAATCCAAATTATGTGTCAAATTCTATACTTTGCATACTAGAGGATTAAAAAAGGAAAAAATGAATTTCATTACTTTTAACTAAGTTAAGGTGGTAAGACATACGAGTTTTTATATTTTTAAAAATTTGTAATAAAAAATTCATAGTTAAATATTTACTTGGAAAAAAATTACAAAAAAATATGCATCACATTGAGACATGATTCCTCTACTTATATCTAAAATATTACAAAAAAATATTATTATTTTATTGTACTTAGGGTGGTTAGATAGATACCTAATTATTTTTTCCCTGAAATTTAAGTACTACTGCATTGAAATTTCAAATTAAATCACCAAATTTTTTATTCTTTTTTAAAAAGAAAAACCTAGTAGTTTAGAAACTACATTCAATTTTCTATAGATTCTATTCTTACATATTTGTAAAATAATATATATAACTTATTCAAATTTTTACATCAATTTTCCTAACTCTATTTTTTTTTGAATTTTTGCCACTCTTAAGG